>JAVQKG010328103.1:0-11355 GCA_036025885.1 Hypseleotris bucephala | reverse complement strand
ATATGTTCAAATAGTTTGTGTAGTGTCCTGAGTTTCACAGGGGAAAGCTAATCCTGGCCTCTTTAATAAAATAACGATCTAAGTCTAGTTTAGCTATATGGAATCATTTCTGTGGCTGTGCAGGCTAGTAAAAAATAATTGTGTACAATCTTGATAAAGTTCTTCTTTGTGTCAAAGTTGGTCCAATACACTTTTCCAAGTGCCTTTGTTCTTTTAAAACATGAATTGTCTTTCTTTAATTTGCACTTGTTTGTTCATTTAAAAGAAATCATATTTATTTTAAAGTAGTTTTTTCTTCTTAAAATTCGGGGTTAGGGGGATTACAAAAGTTTGTATTCAAGTACTGTTGCTTGGCAAACTCATCTGAACTGGCAATCTTCTTTTTGCTTGAAGCTCCATCTATTAGTATCAATATAGCGCAAGAGACACATCAACAGCTTAATATTTCTTTATAAATAGTTGTGCCATGTGTTCAACACATATAAAGTAATTCATAATTCAGGACCATCACTGTTTTGGATAAATTGCATAAATACTGTATCTTTTACAGTTCACGTTTGAATTTTTAAAGTGCACATAATATGTTCTGCACAGAGGGTACAGTATGATCTCTATTTAAACTGGCATTGTTTGTGGGAACTGACATTTTATAACTATGATGTATTTCAGGCTAGAAATTACGTCATGTCTTTACCGATCATGCCCAAGAGGAACTTTGCTGATGTCTTCATTGGTGCCAACCCTCTTGGTAATGGATGACTCTTTAATTTCCACATTTTTTGTTGTAGACAACTGGATGACACAACACTGTGATTTATTTCCCACTATTGAATTTATGCTAAGTTCTTGTTAAGCTGTACAGGTTGTGTATAGTAAAACAGTTTACTTGATTACTATTTAACTTGGTCTCGTTTCGTATGAAGCTGTGGACCTTCTGGAGAAGATGCTGGTGCTGGACACAGACCAGAGAATAACGGCGGCTGAAGCGTTGGCTCACTCGTATTTCGCTCAGTATCACGACCCCGACGACGAACCAGAGGCCGAGCCCTATGACCAGAGCTTTGAGAGTAGAGAGCTGGACATCGAGGAGTGGAAACGTATGTTGTCCTATACTGTAGTTTCTTATCATATACCTTTACTGCTTTGTACATTTGACACTTTTCCATTCTCATTCTACTGTTCAGTTTTGAACTTTAATTCGGTTTTTTTTTTTGCACAATTTACATGTGAGAAGACCAAAACCATCCTTCACAAACATCCAGACAAATCACAAAAGTCAATTAGACCATTCTCATACATTTGTCCAGGTTTTGGGGTGGGGCCTTTTAATTAACAATAAAGTATAAAAGCCCTTTGAAATCACAGAATCTCTGATTAAGGTGGCCTTTGGGACGTTTCGCCGATATACACTTTGCTGTGTGTACAACAGCGTGAGCCTACTTCTGTACTCAGAAGGTAGAATTGGAATTGTAAATTGTAGTATGGCTAAGCATGACATGCCAGACATAAACCTCAGAACCATTTTTTAAGCACACTATGATTGTAACTAATTAATTCTCATTTTACTGCTGTTCTACAAGTGTCTTTAAGTGCACCAATTCTCTCTCTGCAGGACTAACATATGAGGAGGTGACTAGTTTTGAGCCGCCTGTCTTAAGTGAGGACGAAATGGAATAGATGCACTTCTCACTGACCAGAGCATCCACATGCGCTACAATCCTGAGTGCTTTATGCAAACTCTCAAACATATCTGCCATATTGTACTAAGTGATAGAGACCGAGTGTCTGTCACAATGTATTGAGAAAGCATACCTGTGAATAGCTCTTTAAAGGGATCCGTACCAGTCTAGGTAAGGGAATATTGATAACACTTATTTATAAACCACTATGTCAATGTTTGCTACTGGTACTGCTGCCATTTTATACTTCTGGCCATCAGCTGAAATAATTTTATTGTATTTTTATTCACTTAATCACTGTGACCCTCAAACATGAGTGCTGAAACGTCTGGACCTATAGCTGTGCTTTTTTAAATATATTATTGAATTGTCTATCTTAAGTTATAAGCTTTTGTGTTATGTTGAACAGTATGCTTGTCTCATTCACTTTGCCAAATTAGCTCCCACAGCACCGTGGCCTGAAAAACTAAATCACATTAGTTTTAGGAAATTTACATAAAATATTTTTGTAAGGTTGTTTGGGTCTATATTTGGGATGTTAAGCCCCAGTGTCCCATTTGTCAGCATCCTTATTCCCAGACTGTGCTGTAAAAAGTGGAGAATACAGTCTACTTCATGTATTATAGCTGAGGTTTTGACATTTTCATATATTTGTGGTTATGTCATAATCACTTTAAATTTTACCATCAGTTAAGACTGTGTGGGCTGAGACTATCATTTAAGGGTTGTGATAAGACTAATGGAAAACTGCAGATGTTTAAAAGAAGGATTTCAGATGTATTTATACTGTGTTGAAGTGGTATTTATGAACTAATGTTGAATGGGGATTTTCAGTCTGGGAGAATAATTACTATCTTTAGTCCTTTCCTGTAACAAATAAAGATGTATTTTTAAGAGTATTTTTTTTTCGTCTTTTTGGTTATGTTTTGTGCACATTTTGTTTACATTTGTGACTATATCATCTGGATAAGACAAATCAAATTTAAAGCTACAAAAATGATTTGCTTTACTCTCATTCACCTAGTTAGCCATACATTAGACGAGAGGTCTGTTCAACATAAATCAACATCAAAATGAATCTCTGCATAATGAGGTTATTATATCAGGCCTCTCTAGCCAGCTGAACACAAGTGAAGTCTGCATGGCCTACTTGTGTTAATGTGGGCTCTCTCTGGCTTCCTCCACTTCATGACTGGTGTAAATTGGTCTCTTGACCCCTGAATCACTATCTATCCCACAAAACAACTCAGGTGCGCGACTACCGTCTGGTTACCTGGGACCCCTAACAAGAAACAAAAAGAAGAATGGATTAATAAAATGACAATAATAATAAATTAGTTTAAATATAAATAAATTGCAAGCTATAAAAAATGTAATGACACCTGATATTTTCTTGTTTAAATAACCTCTAGACCGTAGACGTATGTGTTTTCTTGTACCTTGAAATGGTTTGGTCCCATTGTCTGGAGGTGGATTGTCATTGTAGATCCAAAACTTAATTGAGCAGCACGGCTTGAGCAAAACGGCCCTCTGCGCATGCGTCACACATTCGATCACTGGTGCTGCTGTAGCTAACGGCTAGGCTACGACTCCTGCCAACATGGAGAGAAAAGGTAAACCTCTTCTTATAATACGAATAATGTAACACTCACGGTGACTCTAGTCATTAATCTGATTTTAGAAATAGATTAGTATCTGTGGAGTTTGTCGTTGCTGCGTGACTTTAGATGGTGCTTAAATTGTCACGCACTGTTGATCTGGTTCTACGTTAGCTCCAGACATTAGCCTTAGCTTCATTGGGACATGTCAGGATTAGCTAGCTGCAGTTAGCATTCTAGCTCCTTCTATTTTCACCCTTCCTAGACAGCGACGCCGTTACCAGACTGTGACCAAAGAACCGAGGTTTAAATCACTACGCAGCTAGCCTGAAATGACTTTAGACCCCGATATCGGTTCGCAGCAGCGGGCTTCAGGTGTCTGCACGGGGATGTTGCTGACGCTAGCTATGATCAAGTGGGTGACAGATAGATATAAACCACACACTGACACTGTACATTTAAATCAAGGACGTTTGAAATGATCCGTGCTTTTGTGCAATATAACGTCTTAATACAGACATCGAAGTGTGTAAAATGTGTGATTTTTCTTTCAAAGGGTCAATTGATTGTGTGTGAAATTGTCATAATCTGCAGAATAAACGCCACATTAAAATCTTTTTTTCTTCTGTAGTTCTGGCACTCCAGGCTAGGAAAAAGCGGGCGAAGGCGAAAAAGACCAGCAAAAAGTGAGTCCTCCATCAATGAGCTGTGAAGGTTGAATGTACAGTAGACATGTGAAGTATAATTAATTTATGTAAGCTTTGATTTGCATCCCTTTTACATCTTCTAATCTTTGTAATCTTTATGTGCTACCTGGCAATAACATATAAGGCCAGTGCGATAATATACTTGTATGTAGGTCTTGTGAATGCTTGTATAATTTAAGGAATCTAAATACAGCATGTACCAACACTTAGAAGTAGTTGGTGTATTTTTAGATTTATTTTAATGTTGTGCTTTTTATATGTAAGCCTGATTTTCTGATCTAAGTTTATTGTGAAAAAGGACTGGAGCACTAATTTGTTAATTATTTATTCATAAATAAGGTTCAAATAAGACTCAGTGATATATTTAACCTTGTGCTTGGCCATTTTCCTTGCAGTAGTAACTCAAGAATGTAAAGTATGTTCTTGTGCCAAATGCATATATCTGAAGCTAAATTTCAGCACATCACATTTATGTTGGGATGCTCAGAGTTTATGCTGATATGCTAAGCAGGGTTTCATTTTAATGCTGATTGTTTTGGTCTACCTAACAATCCACTAATCATGCCTTCAGTGGCATCCTCCGGAGCGTTACATAACAGGCTGTGAGCTATATTTAAAACCACAGAATGAAGAGAAGCCCACATCAGTCCAGCGAAGCATGGTGTTTTAGCGTGAATAGCTTCAATGCAGAGACCGGACTCCTGTCAGAACTACTTGTATTAGGCATCAGATATGTCAAGCGTCATGAACAATTGCATTCACACATCAAATAGTCATCAAATACTGTAGGATACTAACTACTTCAAAATAGTCGACGCACTGAGTCTGTGGATGCTTTCGATGATATTTTAGTTAAATAGTGCATGACTTTGTTAACAAGAATTTTATCAACAACCAGAAACAAACAAGAGTCTTTCTGTTGGTTTATCACTTTCGTTGCAGAAAATCATCTGCCTCCTAGCATGCAGCATTAAGCTTATTGATTTGGCATATTTCGGTTAAACATTAGATACTTTTTCTGGTGCAATCTTCTTTATTTATCCAAGCTTAAGATTAGCCCAAAGAATACACTGGCTTTTGACCCCTTGTGATTGGTGTTTAATTACAATATATTGAACTGTACGGCAAGGGCTTTTAGAAATCTGTCATGGTTTGTAAGTGTAAGTGGTTGTTTTTGCTATACTTTTATTTTGTGTATTGCAATTGAAGTGAAAATATGTGTGATGTATTGTGCAGCCCTAAAAAGACCAAACCACACAGCTTTCTAATTTACAACAGCCTATTTTTTAGTCTCCCTTAATGCCTCTCTTAACAAAAAGAATACCTTCAGCAAAAGAAAGCATAATTAAAACAGTGTTTATTTGTTTTGGACTATATTTCTAATGCTTGTTTTGTCATTGATGTAGACTCTTCGCCTAAAAGAACAAGTGTATGAATAAATAGTATAGCAACAGCTCATTTGTGCATAGAAAGCCTTAAGCCATTTATTTATATGTGATCCTATTAGATGCAGCTTGCCTGATGATTTGTAGTTTTAATCTTCTCTTTACAAAGTAACATGGGCTTTTTGGCTCGCAATTCATTCTGGCAAACAGTGCTTATTTTGACTGCAGCATTAATCCTGCATAATTTGGCCTGCAATAATTATACACAACTCACTGAATACTGAATAGTGAAGGGTGATAGAAATTCTATGCATAATATTAGAAAAAACACGCAATATAAAAATGAATGGTGATATTTGGATATCCCTTTTGACATAGTAACTGCTACAGCTACATTTATTAATGTAAATTTGGACAGAAATAGACTCTAAACTTTCTAGTCCAAAAACGGGAATAACTAAGCAGCTTAAAGGCTAAACCAAGTCTAAACCAATATGAAACACACACTAAATAAACAGGACAAAAAAAACTATATCAAAACTTTGGTTTTTATTTTTTATTGTTCTTTTTTTTTCAAGATGGAAAACCATAATATCATACATTTAGTTGTGACAATGATAAATATTCTCTGTGCAGCCCTAATATTAATTAATTTGCTAAAAATAAAAAAATCACTGATTAAAACCTCTTTTAATATTTTAAAACATTACATTTGCATACCTTCACTGAGTTGTAGACAAGTAAAAAAAGCCCTGTCTCTTCCTAAACCAGTTTGTTTTCCCACGGTCACAGCCTAGAATAGAGCTTATGTGACACCTGTGCTTTAAGAAAACATAGCTCCCAGCCCAGCTTTCCTACACAATGTATTTATAGTGTGTTTTTGTGTGACATCTGGATTTGTGGCAGGAAGGTTTCCAGATTCTTCCACCCATCATCAATTTAAATGTGCCTCAACATGAAGAATATATTCACTACTAATGCAGTTTATAACTACAATGTGATTCAACGCTTTTTCTGGCATTGCTCATTTGTAGTGCCTGTCTCAAAGCTTTCTTCACTTACAGGCACAGAAAAACACTTTACTATTAAGCTATTATAAGCCACCCATTATGTACAGCTGGTAAATATTTCAGTGACAAATTACATTAACTTGTTGACATAAATCTTATTTTAATCCATTTGTATGAACAGGGCCAACCTTGTGTTCTAACATTTGTCTGAAAATCCTACATTCAACCCCCCATTAAGCCTTTAAAACAAAATGTGCATTTGAGTGCCAGCTATTATGCTACACATACACAATACACGTAAGTGTGAATTCATCAAAATTCTATTTGCAGTGAATTTATAATGTATCATACTGATACTGTTGATGTTGTCTAATACAAATACATTGTTGGAAAAAGACTTATAATGTTATTCTTTCTTCAGGTTTAACTGGTTCAGCGGAGACATTGAGCATCAAAACAAATGCCCATACAACAAAGCCAAAAGCATGATTATGATGTATTGTCATACACACAAGCATGGTTTTGTGGAGCGGTTTTATTGAAAATCAGATAAACTTCCTTGTATTGAATGAGAAAGATTATGTCTCTTAGAAGTACATTTTATAAAGGTACTTCTAAAGGTCACTGTGTCTGGAATGAAAAGCTTTGAAATAAAAAGTGTGTTCTGTGTTTAACAGGCAGCCAGCCAACCCTAGAGCCCGACAGCCGCCCCAGCACGAGTCACCACCGCCCCAGGAACCCGAGGAACAAGAGGAGATCCTAGGGTCTGACGATGAGGAGCAAGAAGATCCTAATGACTATTGTAAAGGTCAGGGTTGTTCTTACCATGTTCACATCTGAGGTGCTCCAATTATTCTAACAAGTAATTGAAGAGCAAAGACACAGCCTCCCAAGATTTAATGATCACACACTCATACTGGCCACTTTTTAATAGGCAGACCTCGTAGCCCACCTGCATGCTTCTGTAGACTTGATGTAACAAGTTACCAGGTTATCTGAGCTAATCTAAGCTTACTTTTCTATTATCTCAAACCAGTCTCTGACCTCTTGCATGAACAAGGCATTTTCACTCACATTCCAATATATATATTTTTTACATTTCTGAAATACTCAATCTACAACAATCATGCCAAGTCCAAAGTCACCAAATGCTTGTTTGAACTTCAGCAGGTTTGATCAAATTTATATTATGACTAAAGCCTTTTGATGTGAAGTGATTTGCTTTTGAGCCTGTAAGCAGGTACATAGGTCTACCTGAAATGTTGACAGTGAATGTAGATGGTGTTATTAATGCAATTTTGTCACATGCATTTGCCTCTTTTCATGCGATCTTGTTCCTATAGGTGGCTACCATCACGTGAAAGTAGGAGACCTTTACAATGGAAAATATCATGTCATTCGTAAATTGGGCTGGGGGCACTTCTCCACCGTGTGGCTGGCCTGGGACATCCAGTAAGAGCGTCACACATACTCCTGAACATTTGACAAACATGACATGTTTGAGATAAGAGCAGTGATGATGACTGTGCTTACAGAGTGAAGAGGTTTGTCGCAATGAAGGTTGTGAAGAGTGCAGAGCAGTACACAGAGACTGCAGTAGACGAAATCAAACTGCTCAGATCAGTGAGTTACCCTTTTCCATTAGTTTGCATGTATTCACACCAGGGTTAGGTCATACCAATAGTAAAAACATTTTCTCCTTGTAATTGGAATTTTCAACATATATACCATTATACTAGTGAATAATTGATCCCATTCCCATTTTATTTTTTTTGCTTTGTTCTGCTCCAGCTTTGTCTGTCTTTTTTACTATTGATTATTGTTTTTAATATATGTGTTTTTGTTGTGTGTTTTTTTGTTTGTTTACAAAAATGTTTTACTTCGACCTTAAGTAAAGGCATAATAGTATATATTTAAAAGCTAATAAATCTGGTGTTTCTGAACACAGAAGAAGAAATACTAACAGAAAATGCTGTCATACCATTTACCTCTTTACTACAAGTTCTTTGTAATTTCTGCTCAGCCATAGTTCAGGGGGAAATACTGTTACTACTGACATCTAAATGATTGCTTTGATATTCTCTTTCGCTGTGTCTAGGTGAGAAACTCAGATCCAGATGACCCAAACCAGGACAAAGTGGTGCAGCTGCTTGATGACTTTAAAATCTCTGGCGTCAATGGGACTCGTATCCTTTACCTCACAACATTAATAATCCCTTTTCTTTCCCCTGCTGTAAGAAAGCCTTTTTTATTCAGCTTCATAAATCTCCTGAATATAATGCAAGCTACCTTTTGTGTCTCCTTGGGTGTCGGATTAGCAGCAGCAGCAAAGCAAGTGAACAAACAACAGGTGATGTGTGCCTCAGACTTTAGCTGTTCAAGATCCACAAATACCGCAGGGAGAGATGTAGCTGTAACAAGATACTCCCTAACTTTGTTGAGCCAGCACTCTTTTGATCGATCTCTTCTTTTAAATTTAAAAAGCCTTTTTGTATACTGTATGTGTGCTATCTCAATTTTTTTATTAGGTCATGGCCTTAACAGTTGTACTTCCCAGATGTCTGCATGGTTTTTGAGGTTTTGGGACATCACTTATTAAAATGGATAATAAAATCGAATTATCAAGGACTGCCCCTGCCTTGTGTGAAGAGTATCATCAGACAGGTAACATGACACTGCAGTTTCGCACCTTTTGTGTTGATAAGATGTCAACTCACTGTGATGTTTGAGCTGTGGCTGTATTTAAAACACGAGCAAGGTGTCCTCCGGCAGCAGCATGTAGGAGCAGATCATAACTCTGTAGCTCTGCTGGATGGAATTGGAAAAAAATGAAGCTGTAAAGTTTTATTTAAATAAAAATCATGAAACAAACTGTCAGCAAACTGTGCATCCAATGTAGAGATAGGCGATATGGCGAAATGTATTGAGTTTTTTAAGCTATTTCTTTTTTTTTAATTTCTTTTTAAGGGATTATTTTATTTAAGCCATTCAGTTGTTCCCATAATTTGTTCCAGCAAACGCAGTGTATTAAATTAACAGCTGTTTATCAGCTATGTTTCTTCCCACTTAAATTTGCTTTTGAAAGTTTTTTTCAGTTATAGGCAAAAATAATAATTCGATAAAATGTTGGCCCTTTTTTAAATAAAAGTTGTAATATTTATTCATTAGTTTTTTTTCTGGTGAGTAAATGGTATATGACAACAAATATGTCTTGTTACATTTGCAAATTGGATGAACTAAACCATCTCAATGATAGTTCTAATTAGAGTGGGCAATTGTGTAAAGAGGTTTGTTTGTTGTAAATGTTTTTATTTTGATATTTTTTAGGTTCTTCAAGGCCTGGACTACCTGCACTCAAAGTGTCAGATCATCCACACAGACATAAAGCCTGAGAACATTCTCATGAGCGTCGATGAGCCTTATGTCCGGAGACTGGCAGCAGAGGCCACAGAATGGCAGAGGACTGGGGCCCCGCCTCCCTCTGGTTCAGCAAGTATGTATACATCACACATATGAACTTATTGCACAGCTTATATTGCACAGTTTACATGTTCTTCACCTACGTAATATTTTGTTTTGCAGTAAGCACAGCACCTGCACCAAAACAGGTGAGCCAAACCTGTTAAACTCAAAATATAACCTTACCTGACTTGTTGATGTCCTATACACTTTAACCTGATTTGTTCTTATTTGGTAGACTGTAAAAATGTCAAAAAACAAGAAGAAAAAGTTGAAAAAGAAGCAGAAGCGGCAGGCAGAGTTACTGGAGAAGTGTATAATGGACTTGGAGCAGATGGAGAAAGCCACAGGACCACTGGAGGAGGATGACGATGAAGATGAGGATCCACAGTCTCCTAAAGGCAGAGTCTGTGCCCCTTTAAGACAGCTGTCGTTTCAGGAACTAGGGATAGAAGAGGAGGAGGGTGGTACGTTCTGTATATCTGAAAACTTAATGATATGAATATTAAACTTGTGATTGATGAAAACTGGCAGTTCCTAATAAGGTCAAGAGTTCATTACACTTTCACTTCAATTCAGTCTTGATTTACATTTAACTTACAGTTCAAAGCTGGGTCTAAATCAAAACCTATAAATAAAAAAAGCAGAATACAATAAACAGGTCTAAAGCAGGATTAAACAAAAGCTAAACTAAATATGCCAAAATTTAGGTTAGAAAGATGTTTATTGATTGCAAATTTCTTTCTAATGGAAACCCCTCCAATGTTGTATTTTTTCCTTGTTAAGCATAACGTAATTGCTAGTATTGCTCTAACACTACATTAGAAATATATTGTGCGGCCCTAATAAAATTAATTAATTAGTTAATTATTTCTAGCTGAAAGAATAGTTTTAATTGTTCTCATTTTATGATCTTGCCAGAGTGCAGTGTCAACGCAGACCGACTGAGGATAGGACCAGACGGGCTGCCGGAGGTAAACTGTAATGGCCACACATCAGAGCTGGAGCAGAGCCACTGGAGGGACGAAGACCAGCACAACGGCAACTCAGAGCTCACCCGGAAATGTACCAGCGGTGAAGAGGCACAGTGCGAGTCCCCGGTGCACCCTATCTGTAACGGGGTGGACTGTGCTGACCTGAAGGAGTTGGACTTAGATTGTGAAAGCCCTGGGGCGGACAGTGGGGGAGGGGGGAGGCACCTCTGTGATGGACTGGAGGAAGGAGAGCTGGAGCAGAACAACTGTAACCACCATGAAGATGATAGGCCTGACTGCAGACTGTATAGGACACAGGAAAGTCTAAATGATGGTCAGTATGGATACAACTACAGGAACTGCATGGTATACTGCGCATATATACTACTCACAAAAAGTTCGGTATAGAAGACTTTTGGGTGAAATTATGAAATTAGTGGAATGTTCCTAAATGCACCATAACCCATACATTACTGCCACCTGGTTGTACTTAAATACTTTCATAACAAATATTATATATGCGTTGTCAAACATTAGCAAATC
>JAVQKG010327950.1:0-15303 GCA_036025885.1 Hypseleotris bucephala | reverse complement strand
TAGCATGGTAACAGGATAGAAGAATAATATGGAATAACCAAGTAATTATGGGTAATCTCTGGCTAGGGTTAGGATATGGGGTTAGAGTTGGTAATTTTTGCATAATTCCAACATTGTTTCATATTTATTACTCGTTTATTACCACACTATTTCCACATTAGTACCGAGCTGTAAAGTGCTGCCTATATTTTCATTGGGTACATTCATTTGAGCTCTTAGTAATCCCATATACGTAAAATAGTATGAAGTTTGAATGTTGCTGAATTTGCAGGAGACATGGTAGGTCTGTGCTTGGACTTTGAAGAGATCTTTTTAACATTACATGTGCTTTGAATCCCTCCAGTCCAAAGAGACAGACTCAGATTTATTCAAAGCCTGCAGTAGCCCTGAGCAGTTTGGTTTGTTTCTGAATCACATTTTCTGAGTTTTCACCAGAACAGCTGGAGAGGCACAGCTGTGAGACCCATGTTTAATGTTGCACTATTGAATTACTTCAGATGTAATTGTAGGTCATCAATTGAGGCAGACATGGAAGAATATGCTATTTGTTTCCATCTTGACATTTTTCATTTCCTGATATTTCCTCCATGCAGCTGAACTGTTATTTGATTTTAAAAGCAAACTAAATATGTAGGAGAGCTGAATTGAACTCAAAATAGGGTCTGCAGTATTTATTTCTGAGGAGCTTTATGGACAATGTGTGAAAACTTGTCAAACTAAAATAAATTAGCATAGGTCATATCCTGACATTTCCGAAAAGTTATATTGCAGTTTTCAGAAACCAGTAAGTTACCCACTAAGCTTTTTTTTGGAGCCAAAAATATTCCACATTTTCCAAAGGCAGAGAATGAATTCACAAAGGCGCCATAAAAGACTGTAATTTTATCCAACATCTGCTCATGTAAAAGCACAAAGCCAGAGCGTTAGGAGAAAAAGCACATTAAACATGACATTTGTTCCCCATCATTTGTCCCGGATGACAGCACGTGAATCGGGTATATGGCTGTTGGAAATATGTGTGTGTCGTTAATGCTGAAACAAAGCTTTTAAAATGAAAACTGTTCTTAAATGATGAGGCTATATATAACCCGCCTAATGGAGCGATTCATTGGTGGTGGACATTTCGGGCTATTTTTGGGGAAAGTGTTTTTTTTCCAACTATCTCCAGCTCGATGAAAATCTACAGTGTAAATGGAAAACTTGGCAAGGCGGCAAATTTCACAGAGCAGCGGAGTGAAAAAAGTGATGGTTTCATAATTCAGCAGCTATGGTCCTGGAGTTTGACATGCTGTCTATTCTTCTCCGCTGGACATGCATTTGTGGACGCACAGCAAAATGTACAGCCAAATGCTCATCGGCAGCCATATACTATTATAAACTGAGGAAATACACTGCAGTAGACCAGTGCACCAAATGGAGTCTTGCAAGATGGATTAAAAAGAGTGGGCGTTTGCTTTCCCCTTTAGCTATGAAAATGTAAATTATAAGGACTGGAATATAATGATCCAGACACAAAAGGCCCTCTCACTTCTAAGGAGACGTGACCTTTGGATAAAAAAGAACGTAAATGGACACGATGAATCAAAATATACCTGAGTGCTGGTGACTCAGCCATGTCAAACCTCTCTGTCCTATTGCGCAAAGACTTTTTTTTCTGGTAATTCCTGGCTTTGGTGTTAATAATTGAGCCATATATGAACTAATGGGCCTGCCTGCTTCTATACACTGTGTGGTCTGTGGTGTGTGTATGTGTGTTTGAGAGTGTGTGTGTGTGTGTGTGTGTGCGTGTGCGTGTGTGTGATGATGAAGAAGATACAGCAGTGGAGGCAGTCGTCATGACGATGAAATGAGGATAATTATAATCAGTGTTATAATGAGCCCGCGGATGATGGCGGTGATGGTGGCCGAGTTGTAAATGTAATTGTAAATGATGTGAAAAAGCAAATTAATATTATTATGTGACGCTAATGACTTCAAATTGTCCTTTCAGGAAAATTTGGTTTACAAATAGACCACACCACACTTTATAAAAATATGTTAATCAAACGCATTCTCGAAAAAGGTCAAAGATGGGTTTTATTTTATGGTTAAAGTGGAAGTATATTCATAAAGGTCATGACAAAATGAAGTGATTTTGGGACCAATGTGTGCGGGGTGTTTACTTACTGTCTGCACTGCTGTGGTTTTCTGTGTTTTCTCATCCGATGATATTAAAATGGTTAACCTTGTGTCTTTTTTATTTTGTTACACCACTAATAGAGAGTTTTTAATTAAGCAAGGATGAAATTTTAAAAGATTTTTTTTATTAACACAGTCTTTTGATGGTGCTACTGTAAATGTCTGAGGAAATCTATTAAATCTGCAAACTTATTAAAGATAAAGTCCGGAATCATCCATTAAACCCAGGGACGTATCATGTTTTTAATGTGAAAGCTGTGAATCATGGATATGGCAAAAAATGTAATATTACGATTTTTTTATTAAGCCTAGATCACAATTTAGATTTTATCACAGTTTTAGCTGACTTTGAATTTTCTGCCTTTCACAGAAGACTACTGTTACATAAAGCCATTTTTTACAGGAAAGTCATTGTACATCCAATCCAATGTTCATTATAACACTTAATTAATAAATTTTTTCTCTTTTTTATTAATACGAACACTGGCATTGTTACTGTAAAAATGACATTGAAGAGCACAGCATAAATGAACAAATTGCATCACAATTCAACGATCTGCCCAGAATAACTTCATATCACAATTTCGATTCTATCACCATATCGCCTACCCTACTTGGATCTACAAAGTCATTTAAAAAACTACTGAAGCATACCCTTCATTTAGAACAGAAATTCAGACTCAATTATTCTCACAATAATCCTGCTTCTGGGTAAAAATGCTGCCACCTCAAAAATGCTAAACTTAGGCACTTCCAGGGATTCTTATAAAACTTTTAACATTCCCATTTGAAGCGTTGGCACCATGTTGTCTCGCTGTCATGGTCTAAATGCCAAACACTTTCTAACTAATCAATCAAGCAACTTTTTCTGGTAGAGTCTGCATATTGTGTTATTGTAGGTTGGTTCCCTCCTACTGTCTATGTACTGTATGAGTTGGGAGAATTGACTGAAATTTCCTTTTATAGTCAAAGGCTCTGAGAGTAAATGGTTGTCTGTCCTTCTCTGTCAGCCCTGCAACTAACTGGCCATTGTTCAGCTTGTACCTCGTTAAAGCAAAATAAACGGGTTAAAGAATGCACCAAAAAAATCAACCTACATTTGTTTTCAGTTCATAAATTTGCAGTGTTTAGACTTGCTATGTCTGGCAGCAATGATCATTATATCGCCAACTAGTGGACAGAAGTTATGTGCAATTTCTTTCAATCAATAACTTCCTTTGAATTGATTTATTTTCTCATCCTATAGGACAGTATATATCAGTATATCAGATAGGACAGTAGACTTACATGAAATTAGGTAGAAGAGTAGGAAGGGATTTGGCAAACTGTTGTGAGCCAGATTCAAACTCACAACGCCTGGCTGAGCACTATAGACTCTAAATACGGGCCACATGTTCGAGCTAAACTAGGGCCGTTGAATTTCTGTAATACAGTAATAATATAATACCGCCTTCATAAAAAAGCTTAAATTCTAGTTTATGTGACTGCGGTAGTGGTCGACCTCTATCAAAAACAAAGGATTTTAACCATGAACCAGCAGCTTTGTGTCACTGTCAAATGTGACTCGGCACATCATCTGTATGATGAATAACTCCAGTGTGTGTCCCAAGGTATCATGGGAAATCACAGCACACTTCTATCTATGTGTGTGTATATTAGGAGTGTGTGTGTGTGTGTGTGTGTGTGTGCAGAGATAAATGGAGCTAGAAAAGAAAGTGACAGAGAGAAAAATGAGCCAACCCGAACATAGAGAGAGAAAAGATAGAAGAGTGGTTTTATGAATGGGGAGTAGGTTGGCCAGTTTACTCCACAACTAAATTAAATCTGCTATGTCCCCACCAAAACGAACGTGAGGGAGGCACTCTGAGACAAATGGATGGCACCACAAAAAAAGAAAATCAATCACAAAATTTGCATTGGAGTTTTAAAGTGGAAAAATGATGGCGGACAAGAGTAGGCTGGCAGATTGAGAGAAGGACACTGGTCTCAAGGAGGTGTAGGAGGATGAAGCAGTTTTTCTTGAAATGGACTGAAGAATCTCATTTTAGATAACACATACTCAAACCCACAGTTTAATGGAGGACATTGAGAGGGAAAACCAGCCATTCATTTTCTGATAACATATAATCCAAGCTTACTGCGGTAACAACTTCACTTTTTAACTATAACAGCATGTACAGTAGATGATGAGGTGAAGGTATTAGCACTTAGCCAAGGCATGCTAAGACTACATACATTCATTTATCTCACTAATTCTCTTATTAGGGTTGTGAGCCAATTTCAGCAGCTCACAAAATGGCCAGATAGTCACAGAAAGAACACACTCATTTATTGACTTGGAACACTTTTATGAGTTACTATTTAACCTTCCTGACCAAAGGATGGAAGCACTGTAAACCATGCCAACTCCACTCCGTAAATTTGTTGAGAATCGTACTCGCAACCTCCTTTCTAAGAGATGGGAGAGCTAATCCCATAGCCACAATGCACCCTTGGCAACATGTATAGATTAGCAGCAAATACAGCATTCAAGCTACACTGCCACGTCCAAATACAAAAGGTCAGACACTCTTAATATATTTTTCCAGCACTCCTTCACAGCACGCATTCACAGTGGCATTGTTTTGATAAGATTCTGCAATGTCACATAATTTTTTTTCCATGTAGTATAGCATTAAGTTTTGTATTGATGAAGGGAGAGTTGGACAAAGATTCACAGTGGTGTTAAGGTCTGTGGTGGCCAATCCATGTGTCTCATGCTCCCTGGACCACTCTCTCACAATTTGAGCCCAATAATCCTAGCAAGAATCTGGTCATTCAGTACCTGGTCAATCAGTATATTTAGGTATAAGTTTACCTCATTCAACCAAGACTGAACTGATAGGACGCTATTTATTTACTGTCTTCAAGCTTGTGTAATAGTATAAGTAAGTCTGCAGTTTAAAATGGTGGCACCTTACTGCCCAATTGCCTGTGTTGTTTTCAGTTTGTCTGATGTTTGTTTTCATGTAAGAAGTCAAATAAACCGAACTTTTAACATTACAACATAAACATGGATTTCTGAAACTAAATGTTCAAATAAATCATACTTAATAACTAATGGAACATCCCTCTTTTTCAGTGACCTTTTATGTTGGTCTTAGGGCCAATCTCCTGTAGTGTTGTTGTTGGGTATTTCTAGTTGTCAAATGTTAATTCAAACTATAAACACATGCAAATTTCAACAGTTAATTTCAACGGTTAAGACTGAACAGCTTTCAGTGAAATTAGGTGCTTAGAAACTTTTGTTTATGTGCCAAAATATTTCTGCTAAGGACTTAGCTATCTTGAACCGACAGTGTGTGTGACTGTTTGATGTGAGTGCACAAGGATTATACTTTTGACAGTGCCAAAACGTGCAAATACAGACACACGCAATTTTTCCTCCAAGTCATTTCTGTAATTTACTGTACCTCAAGTCTCCTCCTTCTGTCTCGTTTCATCCTTAACTCGGTTTGTCAGATCACCTCTTTAATCCACCTTTTTCTTACCTTCCACCGGTTAATTTCAATATGAATGAAGCTCGGGCTGATTTAGCTCCCGGTAAAACACTCTCTACTAAATAGTCATTTGAATTCATATGTCTCCAAAGTGAATTAATTTGATTCCCCACTTTGTCTGTAAGTGTATTTGTGTGTAATAACAGCCATAAAATAGAGACAAGGACACCAATGTACAGTGACCAATGAATGAATCATGCATGGACTGGATGCATGAATATTAGGAGCTTATCTTAAGACAGAGGATGGCAAAATGGTGAAGTGCTTCTTGACCACAGTCTTTTATCAAGATTAATGAAACAGTTGTATTTGCTGACAATCAAGCTATGGCCCATGTCCATTAAAATCCCCCTATTGTTTAATAATTAATTAGGCCTACTAGCTCGACTCAACTTGGTTCTACCCACTTTTTGAACATTTCCACTAGTCAACCATTACCAGAACCGGGTTCTTTTTAGTGTCTTCTCAGTCCTGGTCCCAAGCTGAGCCAAGCCAATACTAAAATGTGATGTCACATTGGCATCCATGTTGAATAAAGGACTTTTATTCTCACTACAGAGAGCCTCAGATTTTTTGTCCATTTAGAAAACAGGTTAGCATAACAGCCATTTTAAAGCTGTTGTCTGAAGTTTTTCTAATGATCTGAGCTGCCTTAGTGGCCATGGCCTCTACAACATCAAATCACAGTTTATGTTAATCACTTTGAACAATAGTAGTCGAGTCTTTGACCAATAGTGTATGTTTTTTGAGTAATGAAATAACCTGTAAACTCTGATATTGCTGTAGAAGGGATAATATAAAACCCAAATTCAATAGGTCAAAGCATTTTTTAAAACATTCTCTTTTTTGTGGCTTCAAAACGGACAGTGTTTCTTCCAAACTATCTCAATAAACTGCAGCTTGATTAAAATGTGAAGTGAAATTTATTGTATCTGTGATGTCCAATTGCAGCCAAGCGACTTTTATACGTTATTAAATAAAAAATAGATTGACACAATCAATATACACATTTTAAACCTTGGTGTAGCATACAAAAGAAAGTTTATTGTGTTTGCTTATTGAAATGTACAGAACAGAACTTGCAGTGTTAACAAAGAGGACTAGAGGGAAACAGCATGAAAACATTTGATTTGAAAAGGCAGTCAGAGATTTAGTTTGATTCACAAAACAAGAAAAGATTTGCATGTTAATGTTAGTCAGCGTGATGCCAGAATACAAACACATGCATCATGCTCACAAATCTCTAAGCTCCAAGGACAAGCACTTTACTTTCACATCTTTTATGGAGAAAAGGCATGTAAGGTCTTTAAATATTTACAGGGGCGTCGAAGGCTTCAGCACAAAATGGTCCCAAGCCTCCCCAAAAGTAGTCAGGTGAACCAGGGCCATATCAGGAGTAAACAAGGTCTATAGAATAAAACTAGGACTAAACCAGGGTTAAAACACTTGAAACTACCCAACAAAACTTTGCAAAACTAGAAAGCACTTATACTGTGAGGAGGATGTGGGAGTGAGGTCTGTAGCAACTTTGTATTGAGTTTGTTGGTTCATCCGGGTCACTCCTAAATTTGCATAAATTGTTCCTTGTGTCATTCTTGACCTTCACAGGAAAGTTGTATACAAATCTGTTCAGTACTTTTTGTGCTAACAGACATGTACACACAGAATACAACTGAAAACATTATCTCCTTGGGTAAAACTTATGTCTAAAAAAGGATTAAACCAAAACAGATAAACATGTAAACCAGTACTAACCCAGGTTGAGGCCAGGAAGAAACCAGGTCTAAACCCAAAACATATTTTAGTAAATCATTCAAATGGTATTGCATATTTAGATTAAATGTCAGTAATTGCAAGAAGCCAAGTTTTTAGAGCTGATCATTTGAAGTTTCTTTTTTGAGTATAAGTGCTTCGAAACATTTCAGCTGTGTTAATACAATATACACCTACACTCACACACACAGACTTAGTGGTGTAGGGCCATGTCAGATTAATAGTGCTATGGGTGCAGTTTGGGCTTTGGGGTGTAGATAGGACCTCAAGCATCCATCAAGCCTGACTGCCGATATAATTACTACACACACACAGTCATACAAAAGAGTCTGTCATTTTCCTGTGTTTTCTAAACTTGTCTCCAGGAAACAACCAATTTCCTCTGAACATTTCAATTTACCTCAAACCTTTTCCCCATTCGATCCCACTTTCTTTCTGTTGCTCCAGAATGGTTGTAAATTAAATGCCCCAGTGTTGGTAATTCATAAGTGTCTGTTCAATCAGTGTTTCCCACACTTTATCCAATCAAAAAGCGTCAGACAGAGCAAAAATGGCTTGTTTTCATCTAATTGAGTGAAATTAATGCAAGTATTATTTGTGATATCAGTCAGATATGCAGGAGCGCTGAAAATATAAAAAATCATCTCCTGATTATGCTTGCCCGCAACCCTGAAGAAGCTCCCTGTGGCTTTGTAAAAACTCACCAAACTGAATAACAATTATTTTAGTGTCTTTATAATCTTTATTCTATATGCACCTAATGATAAATAATACAGAGGCAGTAGTGTCTCGGTGGAAAGAGGAATAGAGAGCTTTCCCCACACTGACTGGTAAATTTACATCCTTGATCTATAATGGAGTGGAGTGTGAAATGGAGTGGAGTGTGAAAATGCATTCAAAGTGCTGAATAATTATAATAAGGTATTATCTGAAAATACACTGTTCGGCAAGAGGCTTAAAGGTTTACTTCTAACATAAACATAACTATGATGCTCCCATTAATGGGTGGAGAATGGATCAGTGAGTGTGGAGTCCTGGTGACAGATGTCAGGTGCATGTGTTTTGTTTCAAAGCGATCACAGGCCGTGAACACAAAGGACTGCTCATTAAGATCAGGTGCGTAGCACAGAAATCTGGGCCCTAGGTACGAAAAATTTAGGTAGGACCCCATGCTCATTTTATCAATTTATATAGGACAAAATAATAAATGTTGTATTTAGCATATGTGTGTTATATTGAAAATGGTCAGTATAAATGAATGGATAAAGGAGCATTAAAATCATTTGAAAAAAAAAGTAAATTATTTCCTTCAACTACTTTATCCAGCCAGAGTGAATTTTATCATAACATTAATTAATTGTTTTACTTAAATGGCCAAACTTCCAGTCTTTTGAGGGCCCATCCATGAAGGGGGCCCTGAGGAAAGAGTACCCTTTACCCCCCTCAGTCGGACGCCCATGATTAAGGTGATGTAAGGCTATAACTGTACAACATTATACTGTAGCACTTCCAATGCTTTCTAATGTTAGCAGATGTCCAGAGCTGAAACAAAAGTTTTCAGGTCACGCTATTCCCACAAGACCTCTCCATTCTCCTGCTCTGTGCCTCTATACTTTTCACCATGCAGCAGCTAGTTAGCCCTTACTTTCCCTTTTGTAAAAGAGTTGCAAACTTGGATTTACAGTAATATTGTAAAATTATAACTCTTATTCTGCATTTTTATTATTCTGCACTGGACAAACATGTTTATTAAATTGAGGTAATTCTTACCTCACAATAACTTGCAAATTAACATGTAGTCCATTAATTTCACAGCTGTATGGCACTTTCTCTTCCCCGTTTTATTGTTTTTGCCACTCAAAATACCGCAAATAATTTAATAGAGATTTGTGTAAACAGTTATGATTCAGACTGACATATTGTATCTCAACCTCACAATCACAATCATACATTTTTAAATAGACACATAAACTTCTATCTCACAATATTACAGTTGAAAATAGATTTGACAATAAGCAGCTTTTATGAGTTCCTGTATTTCTGTATTCGTTTTAAAGTAAACAATAACATTTTGTAGGTGTGCCCATAGTATTTGCTTTCTTGTCTTTTCCATTTGATTTGTTTTTAGACTTGTTCGCTGCTGATAGCTGCTGGAACATACATCTTAAATCTCTCCAGTATAGTAGTGGCCTTCTGCTGTATCCAATTTTCTGAAATGTGAGATAAAGCCAGGTTTTGTTGTGTGTTAAACTACTCTAACAAGACACAATTGGTCTTCATGGCCTTCAGGCTGTGACCATGAGAAGAGTAGCTATTTATTAAAAACTATAGCCATATGTTTTGCTGTCACTATGTGCTATCATTATAAATAAACCATCCAATAAGTTCAAACTGATTTTACAGCGCTAATTTTCACAAGTTTGCTGAAGTGTTAAAAGGGTTTAAGGGCTTAAATGTGTCAGGTAATCATAATAATTATATATTGCCAAGGCATGTCACTTTCTCTGTGTCATTCCGCATATTTTCACTTGAATGCAAGGCTTCTCAATCTGTCTCTAATGAGTAGTTTCAGTCTTTGCGATAATAAAAGGTTTGTGTGACAAAAAAAGTATTTTCCTGGTGTTACTCTGTGTGTGTGTCTAACAGCCATTACCATCTCAATAGTTCCTCCTGCTTCCACCCACCAGTTTCAGCTTTTTTTCCTGTTATAATACGTTATTGTGGAGGATTATCAGACAAGCATTGTTATCAACACTGTCTCATACAGGCTGCAACAAAAAAAGTTTCTTGAATGCACATGACTTGAATGGAAGACTGGAGAGCTATAAAAGTGTGTTGATAAAATTTCCCAGAAGATACGTTCGGAAAATGAATGTCCGAGATGAGGATTTTGTCACCTCCTACTGTTTAACTACAGTCTGCCTGGAGCTATTCTCCCCTTTATCTTTTTTTAAACTTCAAATTCTTGTTTTAAGAAGATCACAGACCTGGAAAGTCATTTAGAGTAACGTTCTTTGAGCCTTTTAGAAATCTAATGGCCCTTGCACAAGATCAATTTCAGACACAGCTCATCAAATGTCCCATCTAAATGCCAGTGACAGCAATGTATGTCTAATATTGTGTAGAGTGTGATCTTCTTTGTATAGTTGAAGTGGAAACACATGGAAAGTGTTGAAAAATTGTAAAAACAGCTATATCATTCTTATATGCCAACAGGGAAGTCAGGCAATTGCTTGGGGCCCCCAGGCCAGTAGGGGCCCCCAGATGGGCAGACAAACAGTATGTAAAAATAAAAAGAAACCACATATTTTTGCTAACCCAAAGATTGAACCCTGTTCCTTCTGATTAAGCTTCCTAAAGGCTAATTCTAACCTACAATGACTATACAGACTGTAAATATTTTACAGTGTAGCTCAAAGACCCCACCAACAGGTGTGTTTTCCTACATGCTAAAATATCATCTCAATGCTTTTGTGATTTCACTGTGGGACAAACCTAAGTGGGCATGGCACCTGTTCTTTTTGATGCATTTGATTGATGCTTTGACACATTGATTATGTATAGTTTTTTATTCTCACCAGCCAGGCATTGCTTAATGAAAACCTTTCCATGGCATTATAATGCAATAGGCAGAAACCTGTTAACTGTATATTGTTTGGAAAACATAGGTTCAAACAGTCCCAGTGCTTGTCAAAAGTGCTTTTCAATTTCACACTCCACTATTTGTGAAATTGTGTTCATCGTTTGGATCTTGGGTGTGTTTATTTTTTTAAATAAAAAAAATTTCATACACTGGCCGATATACATGCATGGCAGATTAGGTGCCACTGCAGGAATTTCACCTGGATAATACAGACTGATGTTGAACTGGATATGTCCGCAAAACATGGTCCGACATCAGAAAGTTAAAGTATTTTGTATTACATTATATATATAAGGACAAAAACAATGATCCTGAACCTCTTGACAACAGTGTTATGTCAAACCTCAGCATGATGCAGCTCCTCAGAAGAACACAAAGACTTTTTCTATGTATTTATTTTTTATGTATTGCATACATAAGTATAAAAATTAAAAAGTATCCAATACATTAAATAGCTTTAAAGGCCATAATATTGCTTCTTTTTAAAAAAAGTATTAAAGTTAAAATTTTATACCCAGTGTTTTTCTAGGTGTGTTTCTTAAATTGAATTCTGCCAAAGGAGTCTGCTGTACTCTGTCTGTTTGCTGCTGATAGAGGACTAAAGCAGTCACATCATGGTGTGTGTGTGTCTTTATTTGTGTGTGCGAGGGTGTGTATGTGTGTGTGTGTAGAAGAGGGGGGTACTTGATAAGAGAGGCTCTTTAATGGGACAAGATGACACAGAGATAACAACAGCGTGTGCTACGGGACATCAGCTTCACTCAGAGAGAGATGCTGAGCACGTCTCTACACCTGTGAAGGACCCTAACACAACCCCCTAAAGATTAAAACTGATGATTTTGTCTTTTTACTGATAAAAACAGGAATAATGTTCAGCATGTCAGCATTGTAAGGGTGTGGTCAATGCTATTTATTTTTATCTTGTCCCTAGTTAGAATCATTTGTGTTTTTAGGTTAAAAATATAAAGTTAGAAGTGGCCTAAAGCAACACAGGAAAATTCTCTCAGATGTGGGTCTAGTGAGTGGGCCTTAATGCTATAGGCTACCAGACAATGGGGCTTTGCATGGACACTTGCACTGAACTCTATAAGCAGAGCTATAAGAAACCTGTGAAATCCTTTTCTGTCCCTAAAGCTCTTTGCAGCAGCTTGAAAATGAAGACAAATGCTCACTGTGCAAAAAAAACACAGCCTACTTTGAGAGCTCTGGCACTGCACACTTCAAGTTGAAACACTCTGAAAATGTTGAGTGTACCACATCAACTTGTTTTAGAGCGGATATAAACTTTGAGTTTACAAGACATACAAAAATACTTGTTGATCCTGAAAGGTTTTCATCTGAGCACATCTCTGCGAGGGGAGGTTCACACTGCTGCCAAGTACAATATTTATTTTTACCCATCCTGCACATTGCAAGATGCACATTTTATTCTGGGACTCAGCTTCCATAACTTGAAAATGCATAAATTCAAGTTAATGCTGACTTGAGCACTGGCATCTCTCAGAGACTCTCAGTTCCAGTTGGCCAGATTTCACAAAGCCTGGTGGCAGCACTTGGCACCAGAGCACCACCCCCATATTTAAAATGTAAACCTACTTTCATCCAATTGGGACCTCCCATCATGCACCTGTTCTGTCACCACTTTGTAATTTTCTGTGTTGTCTTGAAAAACAAAATTTATCAAATACGTTTGTTGTGTACACATGGGCCAGGTTTTACCAAGAGAGGCACAGAATGCAAATTTAGCTACAGTCTTGATAAGTCAGATTACACCCACCCAAGTAAATTCAATTGCATTTCCTTCACTCTGATTTTTTTCTCAATCTAGTGTTTTGGTTGTGTTAGCCTCCCTTTACCATATTTATTGAGCTCTAGAGAAAAATTTGTAGCCTCTTTATTTTGCACCTGAGAGAGGCGTGAAGCACATACTAGCCTCATGCACCAGGTTTGCTCCAATTATTGTGGTTCTTACTGAATTTGCACACTAGCAGTAAAGTAGTAAATCAGGCCCTTTCTGTTTGTTTAACTTTCCATCACATGCATTATATTTACATACAACCCCTGTACCTGAAAACTAGCCAACAAAGTAGAGTACAGTGAAAAATGGTTAACAGGACAATTATTCTGTGCCACGTTGAGAACATTGCATTAGGTTTGTGTGTTTCACAGTCTGCAGTGGTCTTTTAACTTTTTGTTTTTAGCGAGCGGTGAGTCACTGCAGGTGAAAAAGACCTTTTTAAATCAAGTCTTGTATTATAAATAACGTCTTTTATCATTGTTGTGCCTGTTTTTGGAGAACAAAGCGCTGTGTGTTTCCATTAGAGCATCCAGCCGTGCAAGACCACAGTACGAGTTATTTTAAAATGTCACATTGCTCTCAGAAAAAAACAACCCAGTTTTGTGGGCAATGTTCATAAACAAAATTCATTATTTGCTCCAAAAACAAATGATTTAAAGATTAAAAAATTAACTGTAATGGGGAAGTCTGGCATTTAGAGACTCTACAAAAGTAAGTGGCCTTTACAAAGGTTAAAGCATACATATCTCTTTTACTGTAAGTGTAATGAAAAAAACATTAATCTATGAGGAACGGAGACCATTTTTACTTGTCTCACAAATAGTAGAGAGCATGTAAATGGATTCACACACGCACATTGTGACTGACTGTATTTTGTAAAAGGTGAAAAATAGATGGACAGATAAATGATGATGAGCTCACGGTCTTTTGTTCCCTCGTCTTGTTACAGTGTCAGTCCTAGACGCCATTATTCACTTTTAAAGAATGTGATATTTACAGTGAAATGTGTTCTCCCTGGGGCCATGCCATGCAGTTTATTATAGTTTTCATTTTTGTCATAGATATACAGTAAAACAGCAGCACATCTTTTACTTACACTTAATTTTTCTTCCTTTAGTTATGACCTCCACATGTTTTCATTGGTTTCTCTGGTACATCTCAGCTTTTTATTACTAATAGACTTGCATGATGCTAAGAGATTTATATTTTACTATATTGTTTGCTTTTTGTAACATTTTTCATTTCTGTTTTGTACTTTGTCATTGCAAGCTTATTAGCATTTCTTGATTTTCTTGCAAGATGAACGGTTCTTCTCATTCTAAGCATTGTGTTGTTGACTTTGTGTTAACCTGCATATGACAAACACACCAATCTGAACTGAGATTTTGAGACTGTAGTGAATGTGAGGGTAAATGGTTGTCAGTCTATCTATGTCTCTGTGTCAAGCATGCAACTATCAGCATTATACCCACCCAAAGGCTCCAGTCACCCACGACTCCAAACCGGAATAAGCAAAACAAGATGAATGTTTTGCTATTTATCATCCATTTGTACCTTCACAGCAACCTTGGTTTTAATGCAAATTTGTTTTGAGTTGCATTTCTCTTCCATGCTTGCGTAGATCTTGGGTCATGAGGATGGGAGCATATTGTAACTTCAGGAGAAAGCGAAAGGAGAAAAAAAAAGGGAAGGAAAAATGAGAAGTGGAGAAGTCTCTCTTTGGCCAAGAGAAATCAATCAACCTGACACACCTGTAAGTCTGTGGTGGGGAAATAACCAAAACAACTCAACTGAATTATTTAAATGTGGCTGGAAACTGCATGTGGACAATTACACACACAAACACACTCAGTTTTATCAGCAGTGTTTATTGCTTCCAGCATCTTTTTGACACTTTTTTTATCCCCCGTCCTGCCTCTGTAATCGCAGCCTGGCAGACTGTTTGTGCGTGTTTAAGAGACACTTTAAAAAACAAATTTAAACCATAACTGTGTGAGTGGGACGCTAACTAATAGAGAAAGAGGAGTGTGACAGACTTGAGGGAATGGGAGAAAAGAAAGGTGCTGAGGTCTGCAAAAAGCATATTCTTTATCAGGGCTTAACATTTACTTTTCCATTCACTGGCCACTGTGGCTAGTACAGTCGTGGCCAAAAGTTTTGAGACATTTCATCAGTTGAATGTCTCAAAACTATGTTCTAACTTTTGACATTTGATTGCATTTTCTGGGATTGTTTGTTCTGTTGATTTTTGGCATATTTTGACATTTTTCCTTCAGTTGTTATGAATTTAAACTATGTTTGACATTTCACGCATAACTGAATTAAGTCAGCGCTTTATTTGTTAAAAAGTAACTTTAAAATTCAACTGGACA
>JAVQKG010327834.1:0-14063 GCA_036025885.1 Hypseleotris bucephala | reverse complement strand
TGCATTGTATTGCACGTATTTGTGGAACAATGGACTTTAGGGTGATTTATCATAATTAGCTGGCATAATATGGACATTCCTACTTAAAAAGCAAAAGCAAAAAGGCAACCAATTTAAAATATAGGTAAATCCATTCTTGAGACAAACAAGTGTAACTGATATTGGCTATAAACTCTAATTATAATGTTACTGAATGACACTACTATATGGTGACACTTGGACAACTGAAACACTTTCCATTTGTGTGGCTCTTCCACTAAAATGATCTTCAAGTTCTTAAATAATGGCCTATTAAAGTTAAGATGTCAGAAATGAATCCAGTCACGTTCTTCCAAATGCAGTAACCAAGGGAATCACGGCAGCTCAATCTTAACAATATTTTGGCATCAAGATGAATCATGATAGAATGTAAAGGAAGAGACCACACTTAATGCCTGGCAGCATCTTTTACCCATTACATTTGAAGAGAAGCATGGATGGGCTGCTGTGAAGGAGCTCCCAAAGCACCAGGCAGATTATTAAACTGGAAACACATTATCATATGTAACACCACAGCAGAGGCTTCATACATGGAAATAAGGATAATGTGAGATACCTCCTCTGAGTGTACAGTTGAATGGACATGTGGAAAGTTGTCTTTTTTTGGTTATTCTTAAATTCATAATAGCATGAATGTTGGGGCACTAGTGTAGGGATCACTGTCACCCCAAAGCAAAAATGATGTTTGTTTGTTTCTTTTCTCTCTGGGCTGAATGGGAACATGTTTTACCTGCTGTATGAGTGGGTTACTTTACTTTTTTGCCCATTAACTTGTGTCTACATCAGCTTACAAGGTAAAGCTGGTAGTCTATTAACATTAAGTTTGGGAGTTCAATTCTCACTCCAATCCAGTCCCGACTGCTGCTGTGTTCTTCGGCAAGACACTTCAACCACCCTGCCTTAATTTTTTTAGTGTCCATATAGGTAAAGTGATTTAACTTTGGCCATTTACTATTTTACTTTAACATGTACAACAAGCTAATGTTCCAGCAAGCAACTTAACCTCTGACACTTTGAGGTTAAGGTACATTAGAGGAATGGGTCAAATGCAGGAAACACATTTTTACACAGGGAAATTGGGTCACACTATGCAAATATAACTATAGGCAATCCTTTCTCTAACTAAATATATACTCACACTATTGAAATGCTTGCTTTCCCATAAGTGACAAATTGAATACAATTTTTCAAGCCATTAAAATTAGACAAAGGTTTAGCTCAAGAAAAGGCTACAGACAATAGCTGCCTTATTAGCGCCGACACATCATGTAGCTGGGGATGTGCAGACCTCTGATGTGCATACTAAATGTCTCACGTCTCACAAAACACAAGTCGCTGCAAAATTTAAACCTTGGTACCGCACCCCCCTGACGTCCACACGCACTTCAGAGCTGTGTGTGGCATCACAATGAGACTTTGGGAGGAGAGATACTGGTGAAACACTGGGGGAATACTTATTTGTCTGAGTGAAAATTAATGAATATTGGGTCGTTAGGTGTTGGCTTCAAATGAGTGCTATTAGTGAAGCTGGTTTAAAAAGCAGTTGTCAATAGCTAGCTGTAAGGGCAACCCCGCAGGTGCGTGTTTTGTTGTTTTGTGTGACAACATGTCTTTTTATAGACTTAACATGTACTACTACTACTGTTCATTAGCATTATATGCAGTGCATTTTGTACCACTTTACTTAGTGGCTTCAATTTAAAGATTTAAGACTTCATTGAAATATAAAGCATCATAGTTGCTTGCTGAATAGTAATTATTTATTATTTCTTCTAATGACCTACTTTAACTACATTGCTATACTTGAAACTCTTTAAATAACATCGTCTCACACAAAAGTCCACACAAACAAAGTCATGACCTCCGGGATCTTTGACCCAAGTGTTATGTTTGACAGAGACTGCACACAAACATAAGAGAGGAGCATATGTGAGCAGACTTTGTAGATACATGCTGAGTCCATCCATCTCACTGACGCCAAACAACATGGAAATTGGGAAACGTGAAGGAATGCACAGTTGGACATGTTGGGTGGATCTATATCTATCTATTACAAGGCTTTATGACTCCACTGACAGCTGGAGTTACAGACTGTTTAATATGCTGACAACCAAAGACAACTGTTCTTACAAAGCAAATGCATTGGTGTAGCTTCTTTTTACTGTAGAGCATAGCCCAACTTGAAATTTAAGTCACAGTATAATTTGAAATTTCAAATACCCATTACCCAGTCACGAAGTCTACTGACTGGCAGCACACACACAATTTTTTCTTACTGGTCAAATTTTCTTGTTTGCAGAATTAGCTTGCTCAAGTAGCTAACACCTATTCATACAGTAAATGTGAAATCTTCTGTTGCGTTATACACTTAGGGCAACCCACTGGGACATACTGTTGTCCAGGTGTAATTATAGGTTACTCTATAGTCTGATGAGTCTGAAGCCCATTCAAGCAACTATTGCAATTTGGTGGGTTCTACAGCAGCCAGTTAGTGTTAGGGTAGACACAAAGGCAGTAATTATGGGAAAAGAGTCAAATATTCTCCTAACACCTGTCTTTGAGTGGTACAATGTCAGCAAGAACCCATGGTAACATAAGGAAGTAAACAGATTCTGCATGTCCTTCCTGTGCTCCTGTGAGATCTCCCCATGTATGCTGATCAAGAATTAACTGGGTACCAGGAAAGAAGTCAACTGATATTAATATACTCACTTACTTCATCTTAATCAATAACAATGGGTGAGACTCAGAACTTGGGCTAGTCCTGAATTCTGTGTCCCAAATGCTGCCTCGCCCTGACTCAAGTTACTGTAATAAGGGAAAACATTATAAATCATCACATTACACAAAATCACACCAGACATCTGACATCTGGGAACTACACAACAGCCAAGGAGCAACAATGTTTTTCAAAGTTAGTATAGTATGATCAATACAGTAGCACATTCACATATACATACTACATACAGTTGAATCCCAGTGGGTCCTGTGCAGAGGAAACACCTAATAAAACTGATATAGGACACCCCCGTCCCACCTGCCACTTCAAACAATGGGACCTCATGTAACTGGCTCCAGATGGGGATGGTTGTCAGGAGCGGGACGGTACAAAAAACTGCATCACGTACACCTTTAAAACAATCTTTGAACATGCCAAGATATTTGAGTTTGAGGCTGTAATTAGAGCTGCAATATATATCAATATATATATATAGAGATCGACTGGGACCAAATTTAACGATGTCTCAGGACATCAAAGTAGTGGCTTCATAACAGCCCCTTCCTGTCTTCCTCTGTTGAATCCCAGTTTGACATTTATAGGTCTCTTATTCCCTCTACACACACTTTCTCTGGTTACTTATTCTACAGCAAATTTACTAGCATTTCACATAAAACAGGGGTGTCAAACAAACTATTTTTAAGGTGAAACAAAAAGATGCTCATTATAGACAAATTGCCTCTTATCTGATATGATATGTTTATTGCTCTCAAAACAACTTATACCCCTGCACAGTGCTCATGCACCACCTAATGTGACTTGCACAATGAATGACTAAAGCTATTGCCTTCGGTCCGAAGACTGAAATAAAAATCTATATGATCTATCAAAAACAACACTTCTGGGTTTCATTTTTTTGTGTTTGTTTTGTCAAACATCAACTTTGACATTCTTAAACATGCAGCCTCCTACAAATATCAGCAAAGAAACTGCCTCAAAGAAACAACCTCCCATACATTGAACATTCTAACACTGCTATTCCTAGTTTTAGGCATACATCTCTAATTTCCTCCCTCCTGGCACTAGATGCTGAGTCAAGTTACTCTAATGTATATTCCCAAGCTGTGATAATTTCCTGCAACCTAAACATACATGTAATGAGATAACACGTCCTCCCCATGTCTTCTGTTTTTGTAGTGCCCCTTCAATATTATGGTCTTAATTAATATCCTCTAAGTTTCCTCTTTTGCCTCCAACACTTCTACTTTACGCTCTGAAACTGAACAAATCATTGAATTTGATTAAATGCTTTAAAAAAAAGTACCAAATACACTGTAAAACTGTGAAAAGTTAGGGTATCATCTTTTCACCTATTCCGGATAATAGTAGAGGAAGTGGAGCGTTTCCAGGGAAAAATGGGCCTTAAGCGGGAAACAGACAGACAACTGTTCACTGTAACTTAAATTATAAAACAACCCTTAAGCAAACTTTCCAATTTCATTCTTAAGGCAACCGTTTTTAAGTACTAGTTTACTGGCCATTTACTGTACTCTAAACCAGCACTCGCTACAGCTTGAATTCTTTCAGTATGACCGAACTTGCTCAGCTTGCATGTTTTCTAACCTAGTTATACAATTCCCCAAAATGCTGTAGCCTACATTTTTTGGCAAATCACAGTGGAGACAGTGAAGTTGAGTAAAAACAGCCAGAGGTCTGAATAAGTGTGAGATCTGCTCCTCTGCTGCTCACTGGGCTGTGTTAGTTAGTGTGGAGCCATACAATGATGCAAGTCTGCCCTGTCACTTCATTTAGGGAAATGAATGGAGGAATTGTGGGTTCACTTGAGACCACATAAAGTAGGACAGTGAGAATCAGTCCAGAATCCAGTCTTTAAAATAATAATAATAACAATCCAAAGTTATATCCTAAATTCTAAGTTTAAATTAAAGACTCTTCTTAATGTAAGCAAAGGAGCCAGAAGCACTTACGTTTTGCTTTTGAAAATAATACATTGTTAAAAACAATGTTAATTTTTTAATTGTATACTAAACCATTTATGGTTATGGAGCAGTGGCATGTAACAAGAATAAAGCAATTAAACCTGAATTAATGTTTAATGCATTATTTAATGAATAACTAATCAACTTCTATTACACTCAGCACATGTTGATCTGGCTTTGCAGCGAGCAGCACAGTTTATGATAAAGAAGTAAGGTTACAGAATCCACATTTTAGATGACTTTGTCTACGAAAAACAAAATCTGCAGAGCCAAACTGAAGTGTTGACAATGTACTGTGTGAGAGAGAACAGATACAGACTTATGCAAAGTGGGTGAATAAAGCCACAAGCAGATGTAGTTTCAGTGTAAAAAGTACAAATATTTTTGTGTGAACTTCGAACAATACACATCTGTAAGTGGTATCATTTAGGATTTCAGATACAAAGACATGAAAATTAGAAAGTTCCCTCTTGTCAGCTGAGACACAAAATTTCTCACAAGACTGGGGACTGCAAAAGATTTCTTGCCATTTTTCTCATTTTGTTTAAGAGCTTTTAAGATGAATAACTTAAGATTGTCAAAACATAAAAACTCTTAAAATAGGCAACCACTTTGAATCCTACCGATTTTCTCTGTAAATTATTATATTAAAAGTTAGGCCATTCGGGTCGTTAGCTTTGAAAAAAAAGTATTTTGATTGCCCTACAAAAAAAATCGACTTAATTTTTTTTTGGGGGGGGGGGTCAAGAGTATACCTGGATCCAGGAGGTGGATACTGCATTGCTATATGGCCAGATATTATCTCCCTAAATAAGATGGATTCATCAAACCTTGTTACAAATGTCCACTTGCTCTGCCTTCAAGGGACAAGCACCTAGTTTTAATTTTCGACAGCAAGGAAAAGCTTGTAAAAAAGTTTCAGCTTCAGAATTATAAAACACAACATGCTATAGGCCAACTGGTTGCACAAAATCAATTCAAAAGCTTCACAAAATGGCCAACTTCATTACTGAATTTTTCCGTGACTGCCTCTGGATTCTCTCCTCACTTGCATGTGTGTATTTTCTCTGCTAAACCCCAGCAGTTAGAAGTTATTGTGTAAAAACAAGTGCGGCAGTGTCAGACAAATCTTACCTGTGGGTCTTTTCCTATTGAAATACAGTGCTCTCTGTTTCCAGGCAACGGGGGCCAGTAGATCTATAGAAAACAGAACAATGGTTACTGATGGGCTCATAACTCCACGCACACATATAAACCCACTGTATTTCCAAATATAATGAGAGTGTGGGCGGCTCAGGTCCTTTTAATGCAATACAAACATCATTAAAACTCAATAATTTCTCTGTGAACTCTGGTTTGGGTTAAAGGGAAACAGAGCAGGTTGAAGAAAAGTGTTGTGACGAGGAGCTGAAATGTTGGAAGTCAGCTTTTGACTTGATTAAAACATAACTACAATGCATTCATCATCTGAGATTTAATAAAGAAACATGCTAGAAACTAGAGCTGTTGAGAGTGTCAAGAGAAGCTTCTTTTGCTGTGTTTGTAGAATCTTATTCTCCTTGATTTGGAATTCTGGTTCTCATAACTCATGTTGTATGATAAGCAGAAAGCTAGGGTGGTGGTGCTGGATGGATGAACGATTAGGGTATAACAATGACTTGTCTATATTGTAATGTGAATTACTGAATCAGAGCTGGGCTTTAGAAGGAGCAAGGTGGGATTAACCCAGGTTTGTGCCAAAACCAGGAATAAGCAGAGTCTATAAATCAATTTAAGCCCACTTTCATAAGTCCAGACTTTGATCCCAGTCCCAAAACCACGGTGCTATCATCATACTAAGCATGCAGTAAGTCAAATGATTCTTTAACCAAAGTTCAAGATCCTATTTGTACCCTGTGAACATAAAAAACATGTTCCAGATTTAATTCATATACTATAGTTTTAGATACACTCCCCTAAAGCCCTATGACTATTTATACAGTCATTAGGAGATAGAAAAATACATTATGTTAAACTTCTATCCAGCCTTAGTGCAACATCCATTGTCAAAGCTCCAAGTCTCTTCATTAGTTCAGTGAAGATCTTGAAGACACTCATATGGGCATGAAATAACATTTGGATCAGAAACAATACTTTTTAGCACATGAATAATTCAAATGAGTTTAGTAAGCTGAAAACCCAAAGCTGGTCTCACTGTTGTGCTGCAGTGATGTGGATAGATCTATCTCACTCCTGGCTAACACTCACTGGGACAATGGTTCTTTGTTGGACCTGAAGGAAGCTAGTTTTGTTTTGGCTAGAAGCATGAATACAAAACAAAAGCTGATGACTTGTGTGTTACTGTTTTCAATATCTGGACAATGTAACTGGTATTAATATATACATTAATTTAAAGAAATGGGTGCTATGTGGTTTGAATTACAGATAAATTAGGTCTTTTTTAGCCTTGTTGCTATAAATTTAGTCAAGGCTCAAGTTTTAAACCTTATCAGTGCAGTAAATCCTGGTTTAGCTCAGTGGACTAATTCTGAATCTTATTGACTGAAAATTGGCTCCAGGATATTGGGAGTCTTCGGTGTATTTTATCTTCGCTGTAAGGCATTTGTAGATCATAAAAAGACACTAAATTAATATTTTATTCATTGCTCACAGGGCTGACACAGTTAACCTTTCAATTTTACATTGATCCATACGGGGCAATTAGAATTCACCAGCATGTATTTGGACAGTGAATGGAATTGAACCCTTGAACAGCCTCCTTGCTTAGCCAAGAGCACTAACCAATCATCCTCAAACTACAGTACATTTTTACATATGTAGGCTATCTATTCCCCATTTTCTCTACAGAATTTATGTGTCCCACGAAGAGGATATAAATTTCCCACTAAGCTAAGATTCACTTCATCATGTTGCCCTACTTACCATGTATAGGTTCTTAGTCATTTTAACATATGGATACCCAGGCCATAATGCAAACATATTCACTATTCATCTTTATTACGTTTATGTCTCTAGTGATTTCTTACAGTGTGCACCTGTGAGGCAGATGTAGAAATAGTTTAAGTGAATTCTTGTTTTTTAAGTAGGATAGATAGATTTTGAAGTGCCAAGGGGTGTCTCTAAAACAATAAATTTCTTTTCCTGACTTTTTGTGTTTAAACACCTAGATGTAGCAATACCTTATTTTGAGTACAATGTATTGATAAATTGAGACCAGGCTTGGAATATTTTTTTTACAGTTTTGACTGACGTGGTCCTGTGCAAAGGGCTTGGCTTATTTAAATACAGTGTGAAATTGATCAACTTCAAACCTATCTGACTTTTTTGCATACTAGGTTTCTTGCTCGGTCAGGAGTCTTGCTACGCTAATGCTTCTTGACACTTCAAAGCGATGGGAAAAGCTAACGTGACCTAGACTTTCGCGCTTGTTTGTCATTTTAGACCCAGGATGGAGGTACAGTCTAAACTCTGAACTTCAAGCTTCAAAGACACAATGCACGATCTATCAAATTATTATTTAAAAATTACAAATAATCAAGGTCTTTGTTCATGATCCAGCATTTATACAGCACTAGGAAAAACAATGTTATCTTGTGTTTGGTAATCAAACTTGAAGAAGCCTTTTATTCCTAGAAGCCTTTGTTTAATAGGATTCTAACTCTTGTGTCAAATAACATTGTGTCTATGCAATACAGTACTTCCAGAAATCTAGAGACTTCCTGTTTCCATTACAGATATACACCTATTTGAATTGACTTTTGTGCTTTTTGCCAAAAGAAAAAGCTTATCGTAGATTGATTGTAGGGGGGAAAATATAAAACATTATGTAAAATATAATGCAAAGCCAATTTTAGCTTTTCTGTTGTTAATTTTATGGGTTGTGAATGGTTAGACTACAGCCTATTCCAAAAACTATGGGCCTTAGGCAGTGTACACACTGTACTCTTCAACTGTCCTATTAATATTTATTCACTACAGGGGGAATTTAGTCACTATTCTTTCAAACACATCCGTGTCTTTGGGTGGAGGAAGAAAGCTGGGACACTCAGACTTTTCATGCTGCAAGTAATATACAAAATATTGTCACTATTTGCAATTTCTAACTGAGGGACACATTGTTGGTAGCAATAACAATTACAATAATCTTTCCTTTGACTTATGTTATGGTACGATTTAGTCAATGAATATCGAGTGTTCAAACTCTACACAAAAAGACTATGAGGCAGAACTGCTAATCCCCTCTGACTCTGCACTTCTTATTTTATAAAACAATTCTTCCTTGATCCAAAATCCACCTGGAACAAGCAGACATTTTTAATCATAGTAACGTCAACATAAGATGGGTTTGTGCGAGCCTTGAATTGCCCGGTGTGATTTCTCGGTGGGAAAATAGCATTATTAATTCTGAAACTAACTAAAAAGGGATTATCATCTGCAGCAAAGCGTTTTACATTTCAACACGGATTGAGACTTTTGTTCAATATATTACTTGTATTGAGGGAGAGGGATTACAGAATTAAGCTGCACGACTACAACTGGTGCCAAATGCCAATGTTCAAAACTACAAGAAAACACCACGTACGTATGTGATACAACTAAAGTTTTAGATACACTGTAAAATTTTAAATAATACATAAACTAAAGCACTAATCATTTTTCATTCACATCACAATCACCCCTAAAGTGAATTGTCTTGCCAAAGGACCCAACAACACCAATTAGAGAAGGAATTGAAATACCAACCCATCTGGAAAACTGGTCAACCATTTAAGACATCAATTAGTTATTCATTCATTCATTCATCTTTATCAACTCAATTATTGTTTAGGGGTTGTAGGACTGGAGCCTTTCACTTCACTGCCAATTCGGGTCAGTTAATATGGTTTGTTATTTTGTTAATACAATAATACATGATTTTGCTTAGTATTTTAGTAATTTTTGTATTCATCTTAATGTTTTATTTTTAACGGGTCATTTTTACAGTACCGGGTGCCAGCCACATTTCCAAGACCAGCAAAAACAAGTCCTAACATTTCATATACACTAATCAAAGTGGCTGTGTCAAATAGTACATTGTGTGTTTTGGATTTAAGTGCAGCATTTGTTCAGTAATTATTCCATTGAGGGAAACATTTACATGAACTACACCACTGTTTGTTTAACTTTTTCAAGGTTAATTATGATTAAGAGAACTGTAGCTTGCGGCAGGTCCACGAATTAAATGTAGTTTGACTTTGAGGTCTTTTTGTTTAGAAAATCCTAACCTCTATTGTTTTTTTTTGTTGATCGTTGGTCAGATGTGAACAGTGCAAAGAATGGAAAAGTCATTTTACATGTCCAATGAGGCTGGTATAACGTGTGGGATATTGTTTATATTAGGGAGGTATTGTATTGCAGCAAATCCTAGGTTCTTTTAATCAGAGTGGCAGAGTGGTTGGCATCGCAGCAAAAGATTGTGAGTTCAATTCTCAGGCCATTCAATGATCTTTCTGGATGGAGTCTGCCTGTCCTCCCTATGTTACTGTGGCCTCCTACCACTCTCCAAAACATGTACTATATGTATAAACAATTGGTAACTCTCTGCGGCTCCTAGTGAATGAATGTGACCGTGAATGGTTGTCTGTCTATGTCTCTGTGTCAGCCCTGCTACCAAGGCCCAAGGTTCCAGTCAAAGTCAATCCCTACCGTGGAAAAAAGGAGAAGATGAATGAATGAATATGAATCAGGAAAATATGAAACAACAGTACCAACCTTTGTTCAAAAATAGCAGTGCTCCTGACTCTGAGAGAACCAAGCAACATGGTTAGAATGTTTAATCCTGAAATCTTTGAACTTGAGGTGTCTATAGCAGGGCCTAATCTAATCTGTCTTATTATAATGTGTCTAAGAATGCATAACTAATGCCTTAAGCACTGTGATCATTTGACCCACACTGCCAGCATTAGTGAACCATGCCACCATCGGATTGAAATGGCTTTGTATAGTTCTTATTCAAATTTCCTTTTGTTTTACATTTAAAGAATCGCTGCTAATAAGTAAAAGTTTAGTGCTTTGTAGATGGATGGATGGGGAGAAAATGTGCAAAAGCAAAACACACCTATGCCATTCAATCTTAACTGTAGCCTATCACAGCAAATGGGGTTAGATTACTTCCTGGACAATGGCCAGTTAGTTATAGGGCTGGCACAGAGACATACAATAAACAGGCTGACTAACATACACTCGCCCTTTCATTCACTAGGTGCAATTTGAGTCATTATTTCTCTCCACATGCATGTCTCTGAACACTGGGAGGAATCTGGAAAGACCTCATGGTAACACAAAGAGGACATGCAAACTCTTAAACAAAAATGTGCATCAGCCCATCTGAGAATCAAACCCACAACTTCTAACTACTACAATACAGAGATGATAATAATAATAACGGCTGCTTCTACTTAGCACCCCTCTACTTCAGAAGCATTCTTGCCTCATATTTGATTACTCCCATTACAAATCACACATGTCAAAGCAAACTGCATATAACTATCTTGTTGCACTGTGAGATAAATACTGACATTTGGAGGTAAAAACACTCATATGTCTTCTTATGAAATGTATTGCAGATCTAAATTCCTAAATTATCTTGAACCAGCTGAACAAACCTCAAATACATCAAAACCTAATCATATTTACCTCCCTGCCTTCACTGCATGTTACAAGACTTCTATAAAGTGGCATTCTGGTTCAGAATGAACTTATGAACATTGATTTATCTCTGACATCTGTGCATTTGCCAAAAGAAACCAGACTCCCACAGCTAAAGCACTTCGTATGACAGGGCTATATGATGGATTAATATATAGATTTTACAGATTATAGCAGGTGGAAGAGTAAATAATACACTTCCTGGCTACTTTATTAGGTAGACTTTCAATCTAATTAAACCTTTAACCACAGTCATTTAAATTACTTTTCTTCTTCTTTTTGATACTTTAGCAGTGAACATTAGCTAGTATGCTCATCGTTAAAATCACTGGCTTAATTCAAGAACACTTATTTTGTTGATGCATTCTTTAAACGGGACACATCTTTTCTAAATGCTTGTGTTGAAAGAATCTCACCTCTTTGGACTCACTGCCCGTGGGTCCCAGTAACAGTGAATATAGGGCGTCCTTTCCTCCGAGAAACAGTCGGTCTCGATACTCATCCAGAAATGCAGAGGAGAGAGAGAGGTGTCCATGGTGACCACTGAAGACCATTGACCGGTTAGTGGACACCAGGTCTGTGAAGAGAGCACATAGGAGCGGTGAGCAAGGGCAAAAAATCTATTATAAAAGTTGTTACAAACTGGCATAATAGTGCTGACCTACTTCACATTCCTCTGTACAGGATTCAGAGCAATGGGAATGCTTCAAAAATGTAAACATGTTAATCAGTAGTAGTCAAATCAATCAGTAGTCAAACAAAAGTAGGTAATTTTACGCTATTAAGTTGAAAATGGAATCTTTATTTGCATGACTAATTATATTTCTTGTCTACAACGTTTTGATAAATTAATGTATTTTTGTGTGCCTGTCTAAAAACTAAATGCTTCCTCCCCCATCTCAAAACATACTGGTAAAATTAAAAATACAGTATAAAACGCCAATGTTGTCAACTTCAAACAGATTTTCATGAGCACATGACTTTAAATGTTAACCCCGCAATCATCAAGCCATTGTCCCTATGTAGGGCACACCACCTTATGGCAAAAGCAACTGCCCAGAGAAAGTCTCCAACTACCTGCAAGCAATAATAAAAGATGGTCCAATTCTTTGCAGAACTGCACATATTGATTTAATCAAAGACATCACAACCAATGAAAGCTGTCCTGATTCTTTGTGCCCTATTTCCCCCAAAACAAATTAGTTAGTGCTACTGTGAGATCGCCAGGTGCCTCTCTCTTTGTAAACACCCACATGATCTTTATAAGATGGTGATGGTACGACTCCACGGGAGACTTCAGACCGGGGTGAAACATAGTTCAGTCAGACGTGGGGTGCCCCTTATCTGACAGTCAGACAAACCTTGTTTCATGGTGTACTGAGAATGGAGTATTTTAGAATGCATATACTTTGTCTTTCTGTGAGTAAATATTTATTTATATATATAACACTTTATTCTTTCAGGAAAACTGGTAAAGCGGTGACTCAGTACAATTGGACTTTTAATGTCTTTGTTGGATCTTTGTAATTTGCTGCAATTACTGTTTAAAATTGTTAAAACTTTGTTTTGTATCCGCATGGTAGAGCTAGGCAGTTCTATTATTACTTTTGGCAAGCCTGTCAGACCTATTCGACCTATTCATACTGTATAATAAATTATCAAATTAAGTTAGGATAACTTATTTCACTAAATTGGCACGTGGCATTTTACATTGTAAACCTTATACATTTCAATATCATTCAGATCAACCTCTTATAAAAAATAATATGGTGCAAGCTTTATGCAGTACTTGTTTTTTTTTTTACTTGTCATTATTTTGTTTTCTCATTTGTTGTAGTAGGCCTATATCTGTGAAATGATTAAAGAGGTAGTTTAATCTGGATTTTTGAAGCAAAAGATGAATCTTGAATGAACAGAAACCACAGATACACCTTTTAAAGTGATTGTGGCTCTGATGTGGACTAATTCAAGTTTCACAGTTGTCTTTATTTTGAATCTGCAAACTACAGACATTTTAATGTTTTTTTTTCATACATAAACACCATTTGTCTTTCTAACTGCCTCTCACCTTTTTGAAGAGTTAAGGAATGACGTTTGAGAGCAGACTCTGTCAGTATGTGCCAGGCTTTTCGCAGCAGAAACAGTTTGACTAAATCAATTCAGTGTCTATGTTTCATCACCTTCTGTCAGAGTTCTTATCCTCTCGCTCCAGTTCAGCTGTCAAACACACACTCCACATAAACAATCAGTGAGGCGTCTCAAGCACTAACCATTCACCACAGCAACTATAGGGCCCCATCGTCATGACACCTCGGCCATCATTGGGGCTTCATGTGTAAACAAATAATCTGGTTTTAGAGGATTTTTCCAATAGGTTAAAATTTCTTCCATATCAACAAACTGAGTGGCACCTCCCCGTAGCATTCAATTACACTGAGCAGTCAAGTGGCTTTTACATAATTTGACCTGCTAAAAAAAGAGAAAAAGATACATCTTTTATTTTAATTATATCGGCGGAACGCAATGCGTTCGGCGATATTATGGTTTCATGTCCGTCCGCGTCCGCAGATTGGCCGTGTGACCGCGATAACTCAAAAACGAAATGCCCGATCACTTTG
>JAVQKG010327519.1:0-14611 GCA_036025885.1 Hypseleotris bucephala | reverse complement strand
TCATCCACATACAGTAATTACTCAAGTAAGAGTCAAAAGTACAGGGTGAAAAAACTACTCAAGTACTGAGTAACTGTTTGAACGTAATGTCAAATTATTTGTTTATTTTTGTTGTAATCATGCAAAAAACCCAAACAAACATATTTCAATATTTTTTAAAGATAAACTAAAAAGTAAAAGTAAAAGTGAAAACATTTTCACAACATAAAGCTATTCTTGACAGCATAACAAAGTGGGTAAAAGTACATGGACATTTTGTTCCTTGTGCCTTCATTCTCGAAAATATAATTTACTTTTTAGTTTATCTTTAAAAAATATTAAAAATATGTTTGGGTTTTTTTTGCCTGATAACAACAAAAATATACAAATAATCGGACATTACGTTCAAACAGTTACTCAGTACTTGAGTAGTTTTTTCACCCTGTACTTTTTTACTCTTACTTGAGTAATTATGTGGATAAGTACTTTTTACTTTTACTTGAATTATTCTATTTTGAAGTAACGGTACTCTTACTTGAATAAATGATTGTCTACTCTGGTGAATATTATGCAGAAGGTCAGGGGTGTCATCAATAAGCAGGCTGTGATTGTGTGAGTGGAGGTCAGCAGGGGGCGTGGCTCTGGACTTATGTAACACATTGACTCTGGTGTCTACTGTCCACAGATATGTGCCTGGACAGACCTTTCCATGGCTCGTCAGATCTGGCTAAGCACTGTCTCTGGCACATAATCATTAGAGTGTGCAGCGGGCAGCAGTGGAAGAGGAAATCAGGTTGGTATTGAGCTATGGGCATGTGCTGCGATGGGAACTGTCTGTGTGCTATTACCTCCAGCACTGACAACAACAACTCATACTGGAGTCGGGAATTCTCCTAAAATAATAATAATAAAAATAATAAAAAATCTAAAAAAAAAAATACTTTAAAGATGCACTACCTGGTTTCTTTCTCCTTGTATTTTGGCAAAGGTAATTATTTAGTTATTAGTGCATCATAACAGAAGTCATCTGAGAAAAAATTTGACTTTGACATCGCCTGTGGGCTGTATTATGGGCTGTATTGAGGGTTTTTGTTTTAGAGCGAGGGAAGGAACTGTTTAACCAATCACACGCTTTCATAGGACAGGTTGATACATCCTTTATCTATCCAGAACTGGAATCTATTTTATTTAAAAATTCACAGCCAATTCCAGATCTCTGCTATGTTATTCGCATACCTCCTGGCTTGTGTACTTCCTGGTTTGTGTGAGACTGTGATAGAGGAAATTGGGAAAGTGGAGTGTATGATTCAAACTCAAATGTTTTATACACATAACTTTTACAGTCACAAAATCAAGTAGTGCAGCTTATAATTCCTGACCATGATGTAAAGTACCTTATAGAGGCCAGGGAGGGACTAAAGTAACCAGATTGCATATTTTACATCATAGGGGAACAGGGTCAGACAAAGCACTTTAAAAAATATTTTAGATTTTCAAATATTTTAATACATCTATGGACTAGACCTTTTAAAGCTACACTACCTGATATTGTGAAATCAATAGAAACAGTAAGTGTGAGAATAACATGCAGCCACCTGGAGTTGCTTATGGAAACTTAAAACTGAAAAAAATGAGGAAATAAAACAGTTTTATTTAAAATATTGGCTCCTTAACATTATTCTAATTGTATTCTAGTTGTCAATGGATAATGGATGTATCGACCAATCAGAGAACTCATATCTTGTGGAAACGTGTGATTTGTTAAACAGTGTGATTGGTTAAAGCGTGTGATTGGTTAAACAGCTTTAGAGCCCCCCTTGCTCTAAAACAAAAACCCTTATAATACAGTTCAAAGTCTCAAAGTCTCATTTTTTTATGATTAATATTTTTTTTCTAAATTACAAAAAAGAGGAATAATAAAGTAGTTCAGCTTTAATAAATGACATTAGAGGTAGTTTATTACATGAAATGATTTCTGTGACACGTGCAGTTAGACTGAATGCTTTTGGAGTTGTCATCTACTTAAAGTGAGTGATGGATAGTGCCTGTGAAGAAGGCCTCTTAGAGCAAATATAGAACCTCTGAGTGTGTGTGTGTGTGTCAGAGAGAGTGTGTAAGTATGTGTGTGTGAGTATGTGTGTGTGTGTGAGAGAGAGAGAGAGTGTGTGAGTATGTGTGTGTGTGTGATAGAGAGAGAGAAAGTGTGAGTGTGTGTGTGTGTGAGAGAGAGAGAGAGAGAGAGAGAGAGAGAGTGTGTGTGTGTGTGTGTGTGTGTGTGTGTGTGTGTGTGTGTGTGTGTGGTAATGGCTGTATCCACACCATTATTGATCAGAGAGCTCACTAATCAACTCTCATATCTCTTTGCATACATACATCACTGTTGAGCTAAACTTCAAAAAACATCAAACAGCCACAATACTATAATAATTATGTATAATGAGCCAGAATGTAGTCAAATTTTCACTTCAATGTGTAATAAATTGACCAAAGAAATGCACTATCCAATGAAATTAATGCATTTTTATAAGTTACATTTCATTCTGATTGGTGCAGAACCTTTTGAATAAAGTTGCTCACATATGCCATGCTTATATAGGATATAAAATAATCCTGAATGCAGGCAGTGATCTGGATAAGTGTTACTTGTGTCATTCTTGACCTTCCCTGAGAATTTTATCCAAATCTATTCAACAGTTTTTGAGTAAAGTAGCTGACAGTGACACACACACACACAGACACACACTCACACGGACACACAGTGCACACACATACACACACACACACACACACACACACACACACACACACACACTGAGATACAACATACATACACACTCACACTCACACGGACACACAGTGCACACACACAGACACACACACACACACACACACTGAGATACAACATACATACACACTCACACGGACACACAGTGCACACACACAGACACACAGACACACACACACTGAGATACAACATACATACACACTCACACGGACACATATTGCACACACACACACACACACACTGAGATACAACATACATACACACTCACACAAACACACAGTGCACACACACACACACACTGAGATACAACATACATACACACTCACACGGACACACAATGCACACACTTTCACAGACACAACGCATATATGCACACACACGAACACACAACTCACATACACACACAGACACATAATGTACATACACACATGGACACGCAATGCACATTCACACACACAGACATGCAATACATATACACACACACACTGACACAAAACGTACATACACACACACACAACTCACATACACACACACACACAGATAGACACACAACGCACAACACTTATACACAATGCACATACACAGATACATGGACACACAACGCACATACGCACACACAGAGACACACAATGCACACACATACACACACAAATGCAGAGGTCAAAATTAATGCATTTTTAACTTTCTGAAAATGTAACAAAAATAGAACAGTTCTCTGATATATTTGTGTAGACGTTGGCTGACTTTAGTGAGAGTGTTATCTGAGTGTGGTAGAGATGGGAGTCTGCACATGTCTGGATCATAAGTGTCTGTATTAGCACATACAGAAGGTATCTCTGTAATGTAATAATGGGATTTTCACTCACTCTGCAGCTAACACCATTGCAGACACCATTACAGAGCAGTTACAGAGGGGTTATGGGCAGCATTCTCAGATTTCTCACTCAATTGTTGTCTCCTGTTTGCCTGTGGAGCTGGTGGAAAGATCCTCCACTAACTGACAGTAGAAGTCTCCATTCACTGTACTGTAGCCACTATAACATGATAATGACATCATTATGAACAGGCCTATAGACCTCTTAAGGGTACTTTAACACAGCGCTCTCAATTCTGCAACATTGGAGGAAATACCATAATACATTTTCAATGGATATATTAGCATTAGCAATGAATGCTTTTACTACCCATAATTTAATTGTATCTGTTGCATGGTTTTCTTTTCATTTCCCTTCTGACAGAAAAAAAACTCACTAGTCAGATACTAAAAAGCTGCACACTATAATGGCAGTAGATATGCATGTATTGTCCTTTGTTTACTGCTCACTGGATTCTGGGTAAAAGCCATGCAGCTAGACAGTCATATCTGAGCTGCAATTAATAATTAATCAAACGTTCCACCCACTTAGGAAGATGGTAGTTTCCGGGAGAGGCCACAGAGCACACTTTACAGCTGACCTCTTATTACATTAGCTTTTTCACTTCACTATTAAAGCAGCAATTCTCATTAGTTTACATTAGTAGACATCTTTATTCTTTCAATGAAATGTGCTATTACAGTGTCCCGCATGCAACTGACAAAAAGCATTACTCATATGGATGATGGAGCATTCTGTATGTAAAGTATAGGATGAGATTTAAACCCATGACATACATGCAAAAGACCAGATTACCAGTCCAAATCCCATTACAACTACAAACTCAAATGTAAACACAAGTCAGACTGCAAAAATCAATGTCTACATCAGTCAAAGTCAAACTGGAATCTGGATATTCATCTGGATTTAAGTAGTTTAGATTTATTAGGCCTGAAATATTTGACTTATTTCAGAATAATTTGAAATGGTTTTAATTGTTTTTCTTATTTCAAATGCAATTTTAATAGGCAAAATTGTTTGTTAAAATAAGAAAATAAGATCATCTCAATGTCACAAAAACAGTTGGATATTATTTGCTATTTGTTTTAAATAAGTGTAATCCTAGTGTTAATCCTGATTTGAGTGGTTTATACTTTGAAGTGGCACAAAATGTCCGCCAGTGACAGTCGCCTGAATGTATACTGTTGTTGTGTCCCTGGGCAAGACACTTAACCAGCATTGCCTTTAAATAAATATGGTTGTGTGATTGGTGGTGGTCAGAGGGGCCGTAGCCGCAGACTACCACCAGGTTTGACTGTGGAGTGAATGAACAACACAATTGTAAAGCATCTTTTAGTGTTGAGAAAAGTGCTATGTGAAACCGATGCATTATTACTTTGAAGAATAAATGACTGTTCTGTGGACATTCTTTAACACTTTAGAGGAACACTGAAATCCGACTCATTTCAGCTAATCTAAATATTGATTTTTATGCAGTCATTTGAGGGTACAGTGCATTCATCCATCCATCTTAGATATTCATAATGATAAAAGTGAGGTACTGTCTGCCTTAAAGATGCACAGAACACCGGTCAGACCTGTGGAACCCAGAGAATACAGCAGACAGACATGTTACTGCATACAGAAGACAAAATAAGTGTCTCAACTGTGCACTGTACACTTTAGAATAGCTCGCACAGTAAATCAGTTGTTAACTATTAGTAAAGCATTAGTAACCAGTTAATTGATCATTTACAAAACATTACTTCAACATTAATTAAAACCATTGAGTTATAATAAAACAGCCCTAGAACAAGGTGAATGTTGGTGTAAACCTGATGATGAATGTGCAGTGGTCCTGTGCAGTGGGATGGTAGAGACATAGACTGGGACATGCATAGTGATGGAGGAACATGCAGTATACAGAGCTTCAGCCTCCGGCCTGTAGTGTCCTTAGTCCTCATCAACGCCAGAGTAAAAAAATATCAAAAATAAAACAAACATTAGTGGGTCAAATAATACACAAGTTATAGACAGGGCTGACTTTAACCCTAGTCAACTGGCCAACAGCTGGTAGATTTTCATTATGGCTAATAACTATTTCACTATCCACTTTCTGCATACATACGTATTGTTGTGTTCGTATGCTCCCTTTTTCACACAGGTTAGTGATGTTCATAACCAAAGGGGAAAACACAAACACAGTCAAATTGCAGTACCAGATCTGTTTGAAAGTTTGACTGATGCTCTACTACTCTCTCCCGTCCTCTCCATCCCAATCCTATATCATGGTTTCACAGGAGATCTCACAGTATTAGAATAACAAGCAGATATGTATAGCAGTCATGTAAGTAATTTTTCAACTAATCAGAGAGGTCCAGTTGTGTTAAAGTGTGTGGTTATAAAAGTTAAACCCTTCTAATCCACAGAGGGTTTTAGAGTACATTTTTCTCAGTTGACTTCTGGTATGCTTTACTATTGACTGTATAATTATTTTTGCTCAAATACTAGGTAAGAATACTGTATCAGGTACTGCTTCAGCTTTAAATTCTGGCTAGTAAAACCATTCCCTGGCTAGTAATTAGGGATTGCTCCCGATCCGATTTCGAGTCATGTGATTTTAAGTATCGGCCGATACCGAGTCCCGATCCGATACTTCTATAATGCATTTTAAAAAATAAAGAAGAGCAAAGATCTAGGATCTAGGGTTATTTTATTTTAACATTTAACACTTTTTTAAAAAGTTATTCTTAGTGGATTAAGACTGTAATGATCAATATATTGTAGGTCTATCTGTTCCTAATAAATATCAATAAATAAATTTTAAAAACCCTCCAGCCCTGTATAACTCACTATTACTAACATGAGCTACTGTGGGACACTGTTGCATGCTTCCAACTCATGCTCAATTGACAAACGTCAATCTTAATTAAGAGTGCCGGTGTCGTGGCTGAAATGCATGGTGCTGGATACAAGCGCTACAGAGAGAGCAAGTTACTGCAGAAAGACGTCAAATTACGGGATATACAGCTTTTATCTTGACTGTGGGACATATTTAGGATTTAGGACAGTGATTTGATGAAGACAGAAGTGTGGATACATGCCCGTTGCGCAGTAAGTTCTGTCAAAATGCTTCCTCTTTAGTTTCTGTTTTCATTTACTCCGTCGACAGAGTTAGCAGCGTAGCTTCACGTGTGTTTGGGTAGGGTGAAAAAAACCTGTGCGTCTCTGTTCTGACCTACACTAGGCTACAGTATGTGCTGTAGACAGAGCGGGGATATGAAGAGTGTGTGAGTGTGCGCTGTCTGTCTGTGCCCTCAGAGCGGAGATGTGAATAGTGAGTGTGGCTGTCTGTGCGTCAGCGGGAGGAGGGAAAAAGTAGATCTGAACTATAGATCTGAAATATATATATATATCCGAGTCCTGATCGGGAGGTAACGACTGATTTTGATCGAGTCTGGAACCACGTGATCGGGCCCGATTTCCGATCACGTGATCGGATCGGTGCATCCCTACTAGTAATTGTTTTTGAAAATGACTACCCACAGTGGCCAGTGAGCAATAACAGTTAAGGTCAGGCCCTGGTCATTGATATAACTTTATTCAAGACACGTTTAAATGAGTCTTAGTCCCTGAACTCAGAAGGCCTCAATGGTCCTGCACAGCCAAAACAAAATGTCCCTTTGTTTTGTTTTCGACACATGGAAGCGGGTCCATTTGGCAAAAAAGGAGTTCAGTGGTGCTTTGAAAGGCTGTAAACATTTGCCAAGGCATCTGTGTAGGTCTAAGTATCATCTTCAGTGTGGTCCTTCCCAACCACCTCCCTCTCACTGTTGTCCTTCTCACACTTCCCTTCATCTGCGCTCACACAGTCACTCACACTGGCCGCTGGAGAAGCCTCCTTTGGTGCCAGTCCGTTTTTGGTGGTGTTTTCTGTGCCTTTGTCAGTGGTGTGATGGTCACCCATGCCTTTATCAGTGGTGTGATGGTCACCCATGCCTTTATCTGTGGTGGGATGGTCACCCATGCCCTCACTGTGAACGTCTTCACTGGACCTCTCCTCCACTTGTCTCTGAGCGTACTGTCTGTAGGCTCTCTGGATGATCATGGCTGAGGAGTCCTCCAGTTTGCGGCGGAGTGTGGTGGTGATGGGCTCGTAGGACACTTTGGAAGGATTAGACGCCATGAAACGTTCCTCCATCTGTCCCCTTAAGATGTCCATCTCTCCCCCTTCTCCTAAGACCCTCTTGGTGAATGCGAACAGGATGTCCAGGCAGTGAATGCGCTCTCCGCTGACCATGGGCAGGTCCATAGAGATCAGTTCCAGCTTGTTGGGTTTAGCGATGCGTAAAGGTGAGGCCAGGGCATCCGCGAAATCAGATAACTTCCTGTACTCCATGAACTGTGTAGCGTTAGGATCAAACTTCTCCCAGACTTCATAAAACATCTCAAAATCATCCTCACTCAGAGGCTCACTGCTCTCCTCTGTGGCCACACCAAAGTTCTCCAGGATCACAGCGATGTACATGTTGACCACGATCAGGAAACAGATAATGATGTAGCTCACGAAGAAGGCTATTCCCACTGAAGGATTCCCACAGTTCCCGATCTGCTTACTGCCAGGATTCTCCACAGTGGCATTACATTCGTGTTCATATCTGTTTAAAATAGGGTCTAATAATCCGTCCCAGCCGGCAGACGTGGTAATCTGGAACAAACAAATCATGCTGTTGCCAAAAGTCTCAAAGTTAAAAAGGTCATCTATGCCGGACTCCTTCTTGACGTAAGCGAAGTTTGACATCCCGAAGATGGCGTAGATAAACATGACCAGGAAGAGCAGCAGACCGATGTTGAAGAGGGCAGGAAGTGACATCATCAGAGCGAACAGAAGAGTGCGGATCCCTTTGGCACTTTTAATGAGACGCAGCACACGGCCGATCCTCGCCAGGCGAATCACACGGAACAATGTCGGAGAGACAAAGTACTTCTCGATCAGCTCAGAGAGGAACATCCCTACAAGGAGAACAATGGTCAGTAACAGACTAAAAGGTTTAAAAAACACCATCCACAAACAGAATCGAGAGATGATTGCATGTCAGTGTCGATCTGCCCTAGGCCGATAGTAGCTGGGATATGATCTAGCAAGCTCTCAATAAAGGACTATGAATTAATATTTCTGAGCAACACAATTGTTACACATTAGGTTATTACTTCAGCAGAAACAAAAAAAGAAAGGTTATTTGAATTGTTTTGAAAGAGCCTGCCCTCTAATCTGGCAAAAGCCAGATTGATATGTGTACACTCTGCTCTTCATAGTTCTACATCGATCTGGGATCACTCCTATAGAGAACGTCTGAAACAGGAGAGAGCTGATTGGTTGAAGTACAACACGACAACAAACAAGGAACTGCTAAATTAGTATATTAATTTAATAAATTATCACTGTTTTTGTAAAACTATAGCAACATACATTACGTTTCTCAGCTTAGCATTTGCTAATACGTTTTGCTAAAAGGCTTTCCCACTCATGGCAAATACTGACATGATTGGTCGCACCACCAGTGGACTTGAGTCAGGCGGACAGAATTGGAGCGGTCTGAGATTGATTTTCATGAGTTTGGAAAACTACAAAACTGAGAGGACCCAGCTTGTAGTGCGGGGTTACCTGCCCTCCCCAAAAACCAAAAAGAAAGAGGCGGTCATACCAATGATGGACAGAATGACCACGATGAAATCAAATACGTTCCATCCGTTGGTGAAGAAGTAATGGCGCAGGGCGATCATCTTGATCAGGCACTCGCCAGTGAAGATAAAGATGAAGATCACATTGATCACATAGAGAACGTTGGACTTCTTTGTCGACTGGTCAGCCGTCTCCACCATCATGGCCACCATATTCAGCCAAATCAGAACCATGATGGTGATATCAAACGCTTGATTTGTGGTTAGGTCAAACATGTACCCCTGGAGCTTGTTCTGGACACACATTTGAGAGAGTTTATAGATCAACAACATGGAGACTGAGAAGTTCTTTGGGATGGTGACTTACCGATGGCCTAGGAATAGGTTTTTGTGGTTTCTTTGAGCCCAGCTTTTTCATGGCGTTGTAGTATTTCTTTTGTTCCTCTGTCATGAAGATGTCCTGTCCCCCAAAGTAAAGTCCAAACAGTTTGAAGCATGTTATATGTGTATTTACTGAATTCTATTCATACTTAATGTACTTCATTGATACTTATCTTTTTCTTTTGCTGATTAAAGTTGTCTATGATAACTCCAATAAACAGGTTGAGGGTGAAGAAGGCTCCAAAAATGATGAAGACCACAAAGTAGGTGTACATCTTCAGGTTGATCTCATAGTCCGGCTGCTCTTCTGTCTATTAAACACAACAATATGATACGTAAATCAGAAAATCTGAAACAATAAATCTACATTTGTCAGATACCTTACTCCTGGAGTCCACGGCAGCGTACATGATGGGCATCCAGCCTTTAAATGTGGCCTGTGTGAAGATACACACACTCATTAACAGAAGCATCCCTCCTGACTTCAGCCTCTAGCATATGGGATAGCCCTGCACTCTAAAAAGGTCATTCATTTCAAGATTACGCAAAAACTACTACATGGATATGGATGAAAGTTTCACGGAAGATCAGGAGTGACACAAGGAAGAAGTTGTTAGATGTTGGGAGCGTGTCCAGCGTGTCCTGGGTCTTTCCCGGGGCCTCCTCCCAGTGGGACATGCCTGAAACACCTCCCGAGGGAGGCGTCCAGGGGACATTCGAAAACAGATGCCCGAGCCACCTCAGCTGACTCCTCTCGAGGTGGAGGAGCAGCGGCTCTACTCCGAGCTCCTCCCGAGTTACTGAGCTTCTCACCCTATCTCTAAGGGAGCGCCCAGCCACCCTGCGGAGGAAGCTCATTTTTAGCCGCTTGTATCCGCGATCTTATCTTTCGGTCATTACCCAAATCTCATGACCATAGGTGAGGGTAGGAACGTAGATTGACCGGTAAATCCTTCTTTACCACGACGGTCCAGTACAACGACCGCATCACTGTGGAGGCTGCACCGATCCGCCTGTCAACCTCTCGCTCCATCCTTCCGTCACTCGTGAACAAGACCCCGAGATACTTGAACTCCTCCACTTAAGGCAGGACTTCTCCACCCACCTGGAGAGGGCAAACCACCCTTTTCCGGTGGAGGACCATGGCCTTGAACTTGGAGGTGCTGATTCTCAGCCCAGCCGCTTCACACTTGGCTGCAAACCGCCCAGTGCATGCTGTAGGTCCTGATTTGAAGAAACCAACAGGACAACATCATCTGCAAAAAGCAGAGATGAAATCCTGTGGTTTCCAAACAGGACTCCTTCCGGCCCCCTGCTGCGCCTAGAAATTCTGTCCATAAAAATTATGAACAGAACCGGTGACAAAGGGCAGCCCTGTCGGAGGCCAACGTGCACTGGGAACAGGTCTGACTTACTGCCGGCAATGCGAACCAAACTCCTGCTTCGGTCATACAGTGACCGGACAGCCCTTAGCAAAGGGCCGCCGACCCCGTACTCCCGGAGCACCCCCCACAGAACACTACGAGGGACACGGTCGAATGCCTTCTCCAGATCCACAAAGCACATGTGGACTGGTTGGGCAAACTCCTATGAGCCCTCAAGTATTCTGTGGAGGGTATAGAGCTGGTCCAGTGTTCCACGGCCGGGACGAAAACCGCATTGTTCCTCCTGAATCTGAGGTTCGAGTATCGGCCGGATTCTCCTCTCCAGTACCCTGGAGTAGACCTTCCCAGGGAGGCTGAGAAGTGTGATCCCCCTGTAGTTGGAACACACTCTCCGGTCCCCCTTCTTGAAAAGAGGAACCACCACCCCGGTCTGCCACTCTAGAGGTACTGTCCCCAACCGCCACGCGATGTTGCATTTTAAACTATATATGTTACTTAATTAAATTGTTTTTAAAAATCTCACAGACCACAGTTTTAGAACTGTGGCATTACTGCAGTTTCTTTGTATGTGGAACACAAGTAATTATATTCATTTATTATAAATATAAATACATTAGGCGAATATAAATGTTATTTTTTGTGTGTTTCTTTCATATAACTCTAGTGACCATGGTTATCAGGGTTAAAGGTAAGGCTTTTAATCCAAAGGCACAATTCTGATTATTTTTTTCTTTTGACGTGTCATCAGTTTTCTGACTCATGCACTGTCCCTTTAAGTCGCGGGGGGAGGCGTGGTAGGGACGTAGCGAGGTTCTGCGTTTTGACAGGGTGCGTTCAATGTCTTATGAATGACAGCCGCTGTGTAGTGCCCTGTGACATTGTGGAGTGACAATGCAATGAGTTTCTTATGCGGTTACTAAACCTCGTCAGTGCCATGCTCATATCCAGCTAAAGTCTCGCCTTATCTAGATTTCCTTTTCTTTGCGCGGAGTTGTGTGTTGCCTTTATAAATAGGTCTGCTCTACTTCTTCAACTGAGCCGTCTACCATCTGGACTTAACCAAAGTTTACAGGTGACTTTGCCAGCGCATTATGTACACTATTACCAGAGGCCCCAGCAAACTGGTCACGCAGCGACGCACAGGTATAACGCACATGGATCATTACATTGGATCTACTTTATGCTACAAATTAGGCTACTTAGAATAGCCTATCACTTGCTTGCATTTCAAAAGGTTTAAAAAGTCAAATGTTCTCTCTCTCTCTAAGGGCCTACACAACAGCTGGACAACAAAATCAACGACTTTAAGCACAAGCAGACTTCTTGGAGTATACCTGAGTGAGTAGTTACACTGGTATTACATAGGATTGTCATTGACCTAGTGGCTTGCTTTAGAAGTTTGCAAAAAGTTCCTAGGCAAAGTTGTACAAGCTTCAAGACCTACAATCATTTGGAAGCATGTGCTCAAAGACTGTGAACCAAATGTTAAGGCTGCACTCAAGGCTAACTGCTGTTGTGTGTGTATGGTGTGACCTTGTAAAGCCAAGGTGGCACATGGTCCATTCAGCTGTTCCAGTTATACACAAACAACTTTTCACAACTCTGTGGAACTTTTTATTTGTCTTTTACACAGCCTTCCTGCACCCAAGATTGTTTTTAACCGTCTTAATGGGAAAAAGTACCAGCATCTTGCAACAACACTGACTACTGACAACCACCCAGAGGAGGGCTTCACCCCCGCGCATGAGGAGAACGTTAGGTTTGTCTATGAAGGTAAGACAATCAATTAGTAGTCTGACTGGAAATACAAAAACCTTGCCTTGATCCACCCTCTCCCTGCCAGGCCTCACCCACACAGCTGCTCTGATACTGATAGCCCTGATAGGGACCTAGCACTGTACATTCACACCCTGGTCTCGTGCTTCAGTAGACCATGTGGCCGAATTTGCGTCCAAGTAAACAGTATTTTTGGCTTTGACCTGCCGCTCTGGGAAAGAAGCCTGTTGTCTGCTTTGGGGACAAGAACAACAAAGTGTGGGACACATCAAGGGCTCAGGCTTTCACTGTGACCCAGTTTTCAAGTCTGGCCCATTCACTGAACTGTTTAATTTTCAGGAGACAGTGTCAGTGGCTATTGTTACTTTATAAACTCTGTTAGCGCTTACAAAAGATTCATTACTAACTTTTGGGACATGGTAGAAGTGGACATGGAAACGTTAGACCCCCAAGTGGAAAATTGTGTCAGACAGTAAACACTTTTGTCAATGATTTTATTTTAAATTAAATAATTACTTTACAAATTGTGTAAATGAAGTAATGAATGTATTTGCTCTATCTGGATCACTATTACTGATCTAAACTTATAGGTAACTTAGATTTGGACTAATCTAGTAATGATGTGTGAATTTGATTTCAGCCTGGCAGGATGTGGTGGAGCACAGCTTAAACCAAGGACCAGAGGAGGAGAAAAAGCCAGTCCATTATAAAGAAGAAACTCCAAACCCACACATGGACAGTAAGTAATATTGTCTAATTTTCAACTGCTTGTTACTGTGACTGGAAACAAAAATCATGACTTATTTAATGTTCACTTGGTTTAAAAAAAAAAAAGTGTAGTCTTTCCTAAAATAAAAAAGTTCAAAATAAAAATAGAAAAAATGCTTGAAACTGACTATCTGTCCCAGTTATATGTAGGGTGTCATTAATCAGTTGAGGCCAGGGGAGGGGCTAAAAGGAAACTCAAATATGATTGGTCAAAGTAATAACCCAATACTATAATACTTTACATCATAGAACAGGGTCAGATAACGCATTTCTTGAATTTAGAAACTTTTTTTATTTTAGCAAAGTTACAGACTACACCTTTAAGAGTTTGAAAGATTGATGTAGGCTATTCAGCTACACAGTAACTTATTTTATATATTTTCGGATCAAAGAAATTATTTTAATATCAAAACTCAAAATACATTAAAAGCTTTTCCTGTTTACAAGTCTTTACCATATAGTTGATTATCCTCTGCAAGGATTTGCATTACATTTAAAACAGAAATGATATTTCTATTAATAATATTCCCCAGTTGCATGTGACATCTTTCCTCTCCATATCCTGCTGTGTTGAAGGAGACAGAGTGAAAAAGACCAGTCTGTGACACCAGCCATTACCGCTACAAGAGCTACGCTAACACGCTAACACGCTAACACCTCCGCTAGCATCCCCTTCATCACCTTAACCCCACTGCCTCTCTACATCTGACAGTTAACCTGACTTTTGAGGAAAATTACTAGGAAACGGACTGCTTTAAGAATGCTCTATTACTTCAACTTAGACTTCAAATACACCCCTTTAGCAAATTGTGTAAGGCCGGACTATGCGATTTTTTAAAACTTAAATTAAAAGTTGTTTTGCTATCTGCTAGATTTATTTATTTATATAATTTTTATGTTTTCTCTTATTATTAGGGGAGCGTTTGTCAGCACTATGCGCAAATTAAGTCCAACCACTCTACATGTCGTCGCCTGGTTAGGAAACATTAGTGAATGTACCT
>JAVQKG010327507.1:0-13553 GCA_036025885.1 Hypseleotris bucephala | reverse complement strand
ACATATGATTATGAAATAATGATTAACAATAAACATTATATATAAACATATAAATACAAATACAAAGCTAACTATTAAAAATAAACCAAGAATGTAAAAATAATTTCTTCTGAATTGTTGTAAATAATCTGAAATTGTTATTTTTCCTTTGTTTTTTTCCTGTTTTCTTATGGTGATCTGGTTTACGGAATTAGGCAGGCAAAACAAACTTAGCTTCAGCCAATGCCTTTCAGACACAACGGAAGTTATCCTGTTTTTGTGACTGTGAAAATGTTATTTATTTTTTGTGTGTGTCTGAATAAACTAAACTAAACTAAAAAAAAAAAAAAAACTGGATATTTTTGGGCATTTTAGGCTTTATTGATAGGACAGTAGTTGGACAGGAAACCAGGGAGAAGAGTGGGGAGTGACATTTGGCAAACTGTCATGAGCCGGAATCGAACCCACAATGCCGGAACAAGCCCTGTAGATCTGAATATGGGCCATATCCAGTGAAGTGTATGTTCCCCACCTAAGGCCTAAAGTTGCTGTGATAGAATCAGGAAAAATGAAAGATGCATAAACGAATAAAGGAATAAGTTATGTACCAAAGGGAATACAGTTTGGTATACCACAGAAATATTAGGAGACAAGCTAGAGCAAAGAGCCTGCATGTTGCCATCACTCAAAATTCCAAAGACGGCGAACCAAATCCACCCTGAACTTTCCGACATTTGTACAAAGTATAAATGGCATTCGAAAATAATGTGAGTAGCGCTAAATTATTCAGACATTTCTTCCCCTCTTTTCTTTTTTTTTTTTTTTGCCATAATGCTTCACTTTACAACCGCACCACACACGCTAACAGGAAGACACATGTACGCATCCTCCCACTTGCATGTGAATTATAGCAAATCCATTTAAGTGTCAGCGGTCCAAATTTAGCGTACTAGGAAGGGGATGAGGGAAGGTGCTATAGCAGACAAGGCGACTTCACCAACTTAGGACGCGCTAGGTTTTTGCATCCCGGCCAGTCAATCTTAAGTTTAATATCGATCGGAATAAATCTCTAGGTCATGCCCTGTCCGCACCTTAGCTAGATGTGCTTGATATGATGGCAAAGGCATTTCAACACTAGACTAGAAATAGCTTTTGCATGGACTAACCTTGCTCCTTGGTGCATGGTTGGGTCATTGCGGCCTGCATGAAAGTTCTATTGTAGTTAAAATCCAAAAACTAGCATAGGTTTAAAATGATGACTAGATATTAGGCAGCCGGCATGCACTTGATAGACAGCTACCATACCGGATAAGTGATGGAATTAAGTAGGTATAATCTCTGCATATGCCAATGCAGACCTTCTGTATAGTCATATTTAAACGGATAGCCAAATGCTTCATATCAAAGTGTGTGTGTAAGTGTGTGTATGTGTGTGTGTGTGCGTGTATGTGTGTGTGTTTAATGATGATCCCCCTCATCACCCCACACAGATGACATCATGGGACAGTTCACTTAAACCTGCTCCATTAGCTCATTACATACACATGCAGTTGCTTGTTTAGTTTTCCAATTTGGGTTAACACAATTTGATAGAGCTTAAAATTGTAAGTATAGATCTGCAATGATTAAGTTTGTAATGGGTGTGAATACATGTGATTTGTGCAAAAGCCACGTTCAAATGCAGGAAATATGTACAAAAATGGCACCTGAAAACTGAGGGACCATCAGCCAGGCCTGAACAGAGTTTTTTGGCTTTTCAATCTGGATTGCACATTCATTTTTGTCTTTTCTTTCAATGGTTAATTTAAGTACACAAGACTATGGTAAATTAAAGTAAAGCTAAAAACACATACTGTATATATATCAGTGTTTCTCAAACTTGTTTTCAGAGGACCCATATTTTGATTGACCAGAATAATTGGGACCCAAGTGTCCAGTCTGATTTAGCACTATCATGTTATTTTAATTTTCTTTGTAATAGTTAGTAATAATCTTGATTGGTGTTTCAAGAATGTTTGTTTTTTAAGTATATTTTAATGCATTTTTTGTTGTAATGTAATGTGTTATTGTTGAACTTTTCTGCTTTTTACATCAAGGTAATCTGGATTTTATGATCCAATAAAAATTTTTTAGCAACCTTTATTTGGGTCCCTACCCTGTTTGAGAACCCCTGCTATATATGGTGGCTTAAGACAAATGCACAGCGGTATTACACACCTTCTCTTTTCTTTCCCATACCTTTTTGCCCTCCCTCCCTCCCCCGTCTACTTGCCTCCCTCTCTCCCTCCCTTGCTCGTCCCCTAAAGCCCTGAGTCACCTCAGACAGCAGGCGGGTGGAGGTGGAGGTGGGGGTGTTCCTCAGACAGCAGGCGGGTGGAGGAGGTGGAGGTGGGGGTGTTCCTCAGACAGTGACAGTGTGCTTAGCTTCGTTAAGCCTGCTCCAGCTCCTGCTCCACTCCTGGTCGCCACTGATCAGGGAGCCCTGGGAGACACACAGACGCACACACACACAGAGGGAGAAGATAAGGAAAGTGCTGAGTTCACCCTCTCTCTCCCCCTCCTCTGAAGGGGTTTCCCTCCTGGAAAGAGGAGGGGAAGGTGAATCGACTGCTGCACTGCTGGCGGCGAAGTGCTAACCTCTGAATACGTCCAGCATCACATTGGCTTTAAGGCCTAGCACTGAACTCACACTTCTCATCTTCAAGAGGAGTAGAAGGAAAATGACAGTGACTTCCATATTTATGAGACAAATCAATTATTGGTTTTGGATAGTTTTGAGTATACAGTATAATCAAAGAACAACATTTTGGGAAATTATTGATAACTATCAAAAGTGCAAATTGGTTATGAAAAAATTAATAAACAAAAATGCATTTATATATTTATTTTCTAGAAATCCCAGAGATCCTTCATTTTACATATGATAATTATAAAAACTAAAATGTGGCAAGTGAAAATGTTAAATGGCTACTAACTTTGTGAGAATATTGGCTAGTAAACTAAGAAGTTAATGTCAATCCCTGGAAAAAACACCAACTTAATCTGAACTTGAAACTGTATACAAGATGTTATGAAAGCAAAGGTTTTAGATCCCCTTAAATTTACCAATAAAGTCATTGTGTATAGTTAGACGCTACAAATGTGGATGTTAAACCAAGCAGACAATGTGACTAAACCACTCCTCAATTAAACCATAATACATTTTGACCCCTAAACTCTATCAATTATTTTAAGGTAATTTATGCTGGAGGCGCATGATAACAGTATAATTATTTTTGAAGTGGTATTAAAAAATATATATATAAAGTCAATTAATACAATGTTAACAGTTCCACTTGGTAATTATATTTAAAAGAATGCTACACCTTTATGAAGTTTCACCCTTATCTGTTCTCTGCCAGCGAAGCCCATTTAAGCTAAGTTCCCTCATCCAGAAAGTTGTTTTAAACCTGGGTCCCACTTGCACATTAGCGAATCGTATAAAAAAAAAAAGCTGCAACATATTTCATTGCAGTTGATATCCAGGTCATTAAGCAACATTTTGACACCTCTGTTATTTACTATCCCCAGCGCTTTGCCACTACAGTTTAATCAGACTTTACTAAAAGGAGCTGACTCAGAGCAAAGCTGTCTTTTTCACCGCTTTGTTTATGTTTATCTCCTTAGACCAATTTTTAACCCTCTTGCGAATTATTCACGCTTTCAAAAAGGTAAGAAGAGAAGGCAAAGAAGAAAAAATACTAAAGAAAAGTAAGGTGGAGATAGTGCTGGTAAAAATTTACAAATATTTTTTCAAGACGAAATTCAAGTACATTTTTATTTTATATTATAGTACTCCAGTAAAGCAAACTGTTAACTGCATTATTTTAGTTACATGGTAAAAGTTGGGACAAATAAATGAGAAAAGCAGAGTATAAGTTTGAAAACCAAACCTCACAAAAATATTTAACAAAATAAAATTGGGGAACCAGTATTTCGGGTGGTGTAGCAGTCTGTCCACTAATTATAAGGTTGGGAGTTCAATTTAGACTCTAACCATACTGCCATTGTGTCTTTTGGGCATGACACTTCAACCACGTTGTGAGATTGGTGACAGAAACTATACGATCAGTATAGCTGCTACAACTCTGCCATGTGCCCCAAGGCAGTTGTGGCTACAGAGGTATTGTTTACCATCACCTGTGTGTTATACTATGGGTCGAATACAATGAGCTGAATCATAACCCTTTAAGTGCATAGAAAGACGTTATATATGATGGATTGTCATTACTGATTTATAGTGTCATCAACTTCCATTCAAAGTAGAAGTGGTTCAGACATGAAAGCAAGTATTTCCTACAGTATTTTACCAGCTTAAGTGCAGCTGACAGACTCCAAAACGTTCATTTTTCTATGTTTTACTTCTTTTGTTTTTTTTTTACCAACGCTACTATCACAATACCGCATCTGTTCAGAGAGCCTTTTTTAAAACATTCAAAGCCGTGAGCTGCATTTTAAATTTTTTTTTGCTTTAGAAGTTACCTTCGATTTTCTTTGCTGGGAAGGGATCACTAGAGACACAAGGAGGAGGCGGATTGAAGGGAATAAAGATGTGGCTCAATACAAGTTAACTTTAATGGAGGGATCTGAGACAGAGGGATTTGAAAAAGCGAAAAAAAAAAGGCCTGGTTTTAAAGTGTTGACAGCTGTGTTTAGAGCAGTCAGATGCTGAGGTCAGGTAGGCTCACACAAATACAAACAAATGTTCACACGGTACGCATACATCAACTGTGGAAAGCAGAAAAGAGAGAGAGACTGGATGGAATATTGTTCCCGTCACCGCGGCGACCATCTGATGTCCTTTTTACACAGTGGCGAGATGGGACGCAACATGCTACAAAAAATGACAACATTGGCACGTGAGGATAGAAAGAGATGGTTTATGTGGTAAATTGTAATCTCAACAATTGTTTTTGAAATTATTTTGAACTTTTACATTTTATTCATCTTACATCTAAAAAAAACACAAAAAAACATGAGCCAAATGGTGGTTTTAGTGCAATTGTCAGCTCGAAAAACAAACCAAAAAAAAAAAAAGAAAATCATGGGATTGTGATCTTGACCATATTTTACATGCACTTGTTTTGATATCTTGAAAAAGCATTAAAAACTTTTAGAAATTGTGGGTTTAGTGGGACTGTCAGCTGTAAAGGAAAAATCTATATCAATACAAAGACTTTTAGAGGTAACCTGGCAAGTCAGATGGTCAGAATGTTTGGCTTTATGAAATTTTCTGAAAAGGGAAAAGAGAACTATCGTAAGCCGGATTCGAACTCATGATGCCAGGACGAGCATTTTAAGCTCTGAATATGGAAATCATGCTCTACCGGCAGAACTGTGGTCTGATGTTATTGATTTAAAATGTATTGTATATACCTCAAGTGTCCCTAAAGCTATATGTGTGTGCACTCTTTATTCCCTTCTCTGTCTTTGTCTAGGCCTGCCTTCACACACACACACACACACTTGTATACACACAGTGGGATAAGTCATGAGGAAATTGATGCCCATGTTTTGTGGGACCACCTGTTCATTCTGGATACAAGTCTAAGAGCCCAGTAAGGGTTAACCCTCTTTGTGGGAGGGAGCCAGGACTGGGTTTTCATGTGTGTGTGTGTGTATGTGGGTGTATGTGTGTGTACCTCTTCATACATGTATGTGTATGGTAGTGCTGGCACCGCCCCATCTGAAACGTGCCCCGTGAGTGGCAGACTGGCTCAGGCTGTCCGGCTGGGAGGGAAGCGAGCCCACTACTGGACCACCTCTCCACAACAAAGTGTACACACAAACACACACCTAATCCACACACACACACACAACACACAGACCACTCTCCCTGCCCTCACCACACCTACACCAGGAGATAGTGAAAGCTGCACTACCTGATTTTTTCCCCCTTATGTTTTGGCAAAGATATTTATTCAGTTATTAGTACATCATAACAGAATGAGACTTTGGGGACACCTGTGGGCTGTATTATAAGGGTTTTTGTTTTAAAGCAAGGGAAGGAACTGTTTAACCAATCACATGCGTTCATTGGACAGGAGCACTCTGATTGGTCAATACATCCTTTATCTATCCAGAACTAGAATCCATCAGGAATAATGAGTTATTTCTTCTATTTCAAAATTCACAGCTTATTCACAGTATTTTTTATTTTAAAGAATTAAAATTCAACTTCAAATCTTCACGTTATTCTCATATCCCCTGGCATGTATTTATACTTCCTGGTTTGTGTGAGACTGTGATAGAGATTTGTGAAAGAGAGAAATTAGGAAAGGGGAGTGTATCATTCAAACTCACAAACTTTCTGGACACACCCACTTTTAGAGTCACAAAATGAGGTAGTAATGTTCCTGTATGTTTGATGCTTATCGGTTTACCATGTAGCTAACGGCAAACTGCCTTTATGTTTAATTACTTTGAATGTTTGCATTTTACGACCAAGCTGCTCAAACTCTAATGCAAGCAGATCTAAACAACATGTCAACCAATTAGATTAAATGTGGTGTATAATAAGGGTAATAGAAAGAAATCAATGAGTAAATAGAATAATATAGGCTCAGCTATTGTTTAAACCAGAGCTAAACTTTAAAACAATGGTGTTTTCAGGCCTGTTTCCATCAGTTCTACTACAGACAATAGAAGAAATAAGCATAGGACATAGCATTATATACTGATGCAATATCCTGTTAGTGGCTAATAGCACAATGTTCAAATATATATGATAATTCCTGTTCTTATTATTATTATAATAATCAACTAACATTAAACCAAAGTAGACCAGGCTGAAAATCCTGAATGGTGAACAAATCCTGAGCATTTCTCCTGGTCTCATCAGGCCTACTCCAAACACACATGACCTGCTGTCAGCCAAAGACAAACAGAGTGCACAGGAACCACCTTGAATCATGGCACCTCTCATCATTCTCTTAAGCAGCTGAAAACATACCCACACATACACAACAAATAATCACCTCCTGGGAGACACCGAGACGGAGGGCGAAAAAAACAGCAATCTTGTCTTTCAAACCAAAAGGGGAAAATATTTTAAGGGGCAATGAATTTGGTGGAGCTGAATAGGATGTTGGTACATGTTTTACTAAAGGAAATATAATGGCAGACTATTATTAGATCACATTAATCACGAGTGTGCCAAAGGCAGTGACAGCCGCGCTGAAAAGGATTGAAAACGCTGGTAATGGATATAAATTACCCATTGTGTGATAAAAGGATTTTTTCTTCACTAAGAAGGTAAAAGGAATAAAACACTGCGAGAGCCACTAAACGTTGTGTTCATGTTTGTGTGTGAGTGTCCTGCTCGTCTGCCTGTGTGTAATATGTAATAATACAGGGTTATCAGTGGAGGATTAAAATTTTAAGGGAATCAGATAGTGACAGTGAGGCCTGGCTTTAAAGGCGTCAGCGACAGAAAAGAGTGAAGGATTAAAACCAGATTAAATTGGTTTGTAGTGAGGGAGATGAAAGGAAGCGCGGGGGGAAGGAGAGTGTGTTTTGACAGAGGTCTGTCGGGCTTTTGGCACCGTGATAATGACTCACATCTCCCGTGCACTGTTATTTATCGCCGACTTGGCTCGCAAACAAAAGATCAATAATTTTGAGCAAATCTAATGTTGTCCTCGTCGCTAATGCGCTCGTCCATCACATCTGCCATCTCCACCAAGGAGATGGACTGATTCCCTGTTTATTTGGAAATCAAATGCAATTATATCACATGGCTCTAATAACAGAAGAAGCCCCCTCACGTAAATAAGTGCAGCGCCTTGGATCCTGCCCATGCATATGTATATATAGATATAGAGACACGCACAAAGGTGTCACGTATGTGTAAATGATAATATATGTATCTGCTGGGCGACGGGCTGCCGTTTCATTTTTGCGCATCAATCTTCATTTCGGCTCAGACCTTGTGTTTGAAAGATGAAGTGTGTCAGCGGCCTGTCCCCTCACAACACAGGAGACACACAAACATCCGTCACAGCTACACGCCCCATGTTCACCAGTTAGCCCCGCAGCACACCGGGATGAGAAGACAGCAGATCCTTCACTGACAACTAGCCCTGGGTGAGACACTTTCCAGCCACCTGAACTCAATCAGGCCCCAGTAGAGGAAGCATTTGGGTATTTCATTTCATCTCCTTTCCCTTATTCACTCCAGCTACATTTGATTTATCTCTCTATGCCTCACACATGAACGCAAATCGCATTCAAAAGTCACTTTGAGTTCAGTTTGTTCTGAGTTGCTTTCCGACTGGTCTTGTGCCAGTAATATTACCACTAACAAAGTTTAAGACCATTCCGGTAGATCCCTAAAGAGTGCATATATAAAGTTACTCCCTTCTTATCTAGTGACCATTTGCTCTAGCCGCATTAGGTGGATCTGGAGCTTCAGTTTTTGGCACAAGTACATCAAGTGCGCCCCAAGCCAATATCTGCAGTCGTTGGACAATAAAGGTGGTGGCAGGTGTAAGGCACTAAGCTCCTTCCATGTCTCCCTGGGTGAGGTGAGAGGAGCAAAACAATGACAGACAAAGGTCACCTGGCCTGCGACGCCCCTCCCACTGAGGTGTTGACCTAGACTACGCCCCCCCTGAGGGAAGGAGACCACTGGAGGGATCGAGACAGAAGCCTAGGAGAATTCAAAGGAGCAACAACGAAACATATGTCCAATTACAAATTATTATTTTTGGTTTGAATTTATATAGGTTATTGTTGTCAAAATTCAAATGTAAGATTGATTGTTAGAGGTTGAGGCTAAGCCAAAGACCTAGGAAATGTGACAAGGTGGATCCAAGTAGTGAAGTTTGTGTGATAAAATGTATGACTGGCTACCTATTCAAATTGAAAAAGTTTTGAAATTCCATTCTAGCACGGATATGTTGCCTTACCTGAAATAATTTAAGAATCACAATCAAGTTGCTTTAAATTGAAATCTAATTATTTTACATTTAATAAAAAGGCATTTGGAATTAGTTGGCAAAGTAGAAGGAATTTTTTTTGTAATGATATTTTTAGATCCAATATACGTATATATTTTATATGCAACATTGTATCTTTGCATTGGCTTAAGTACCTACACATATTAATAATACATTTCATTTCATTGCTCTTTTCAAGACAATATATTAAAGATGCGAATACAAACATAAACATTTAAACAATATTTACACTGAGTAGGCAGCATGTCTTAATTAATTAACCATACAAGGAACATTGGTGGTAACTGTGGCAACATTACAAGGTTGCCAACAGGCTGTTATTGAAACCAAACCATCATACTGTTTTTTTGGACAATGCCAGACACCCAGACCTGGTAAAGCAGGTCAGGACCTTGGCAGCAGCAATAATAAAAGCTTGACATAAGGCAGAGGGCAGGGAGGCACACCATGACCTAAAGCAACCTCAAGCAAGTCATTCTTTGCCTCTCCTCGGTTCTCGCTGCGTCTTCTTCCCTACTGTTACATAGCCAGACACCTTAACAGCATGGCACACTTCCGAGATGTACGAAGCAGTGTCAGGGCGTAGATAAAGGTCAACGTGTACACAAGAAAAGGGGATAGGAAAATGTATGATGTGAATTAAGTAATCTCTTTTTTTTTTTTTTTTTGCTTTCCTTCTTTGCTATCTACAGTAACGTCAGAGCAGGCTTTATAGGTTAACACTTTGACTAATAGTAAGGTTTTGCTTTGTTTTACCTTACAGATAACCTGGCAAGTTAGTCAACTTTAAATTTGCACACCCTTATTGTGTAGTGATTCATTAAAATAAAACAATGAAAACATGTTTTCACATAACATACAAAAAGAATTAATTTTTGGCTAGTGAAAACTTATTTAAAAAAAGCGCCAGCTAAAGTGGGCAGTGAGCAAAAAAAAGTTAATGTTAAACCCTGCAAATAAAGCCAAATATGTTGTTAACAATTCATTACAGATTACTTTTCATAAAATTTGACGGTTTACTTACAAAACAGCCAAAATTTTCAATTAATTTTTTCTACTCATTCTATATATGTTTATCAACAAAAGAAAGGATCTTCAGAAGCCATATCAAGCGTTGCAAAAACTAAGTGGGAGTTGTTCCAGCCCATGCAGTCGTCACCTTCCTAGTCTCCTTCTAATTGACATCGGTATATCAGAGGCAAAAATTCAAATGTGCAGCTAAATAATGAATGCAAATACACAAGCGTAGCGTTGATGACACAGCCACACACACACACACACTTCTGCCGAATTTGAGTGAAACAGCTAACACAAGCTAACAAGTCAGTCTATGTGAATCACTGAACACAAAATAGCTTGGGTTTTCATCTGTCTGCTAAAATATATTTACACCTAGCAAGGGAATCACGTCATAGATTCAAAGTGACACGCATGTTAGCTAGTAGAGAATAGTACAATGATTTCATGGCTCAGTCCTGGTGTAATCGGTTGTTGTCGCAAGCAGCATTACTGTCATCTTCAACACCATCAGAAGGAATCGTCCAACCGTATTTTCTTACACTGAAAAATGGCCTGGACAGTGGTGAGTAAGTAGTGATAGGAAATGGTCACACTAATTTATGGGACGAGAGAATGCAGGACAGAGGGCAAAATGACTGGTTGTAGTAAGACATACAAGTTGTGGATGTTATGCTATGTTTTAGGAAGGATCAGGCAAATTTGTGATACCAAATGTAGTTCACCCTAGAGTGTAACATGTCTCTTTGAATTGTGGTTGTATATATTTTTTCATCAATAAAATTAAATAGTCACTCTTAAAGGTGTAGATCCTAAAATAAAAAATGACAGAAAAAAAAAAATCTGTCATCATTTTTCTTTGACTTTAGTCAAATCTACCCTGGCCTCTACAGCAACATCAGATCAGACTTTGTGGGATACCACTTTGACTAATAGTCAAACATACTTCAGTCCCTCCCATGGCCTTTACAGACTACAGACAACCAAGTCAGTTCTTATTTTTAGAAAACTCCATTCAAATTACATGTACAGAATTTGCTAAATTCTATATTGAAGTAACTAGAATATACACAATGTACAGCATCTTAATAAAATATAAATTTATCCCATAATATTTTGCCTTTTACACAATGGATATGTCCATGTACAGTACTCAAAACAACAATGAATTTGTCCCCACAGCCACTTTTGTACGGTCATTTTTCAAAGGATTTACTCTACTACCTTGTTTAGTTCTGACTTTTGGCCTTGTATGTCTCTCGGTAGTCATTGTGTTTAGCATTTACTAAAATCACAAGTGACACGTAAAATTTACTCTTTAGCCTGACACTCTACATCCATACTCTCTCTCTCTCTCTATCTCTCAGGGCTGAAGACTGACACCACACCAGCACATAGCCCCGTACATGTCGCCTGTGGGATTTAAGCTAGCGCTAAAAAGTCATGTCAAAGATCTCGACAAGGCGTGACGTATCCCTCATGTTTCCTCCGCGTTTTTTTTCTCCCTTCTCCCCAAGCGTTTTAACTTGTCATTTTTTTAAACACACATATCAAAGATGGGGTTAAAAAGACAGATGTTTTACTCATGGCTTTGTACCGCAGCACAATATGGCTGGGGAAGTGAGAAAAGAGAGAGCAAAAAGACGTTTTTTTTTGTGAGATCTCTTTGCAATCCACATTCTTTTTGCCCCATGACTAGCGATACATCATTGGTATTGATGTAATATTAAATTTCAATATCACATGTCAAAAGGTACAAAATGATAGATCATAGCCAAACTAAATGAATTATTAAATGGACTATAAACTTGGCTGCAATATCGGCTTCTCTTACAATCAGCTGTGAAGTTTGCTGGTACTGGCAACATTTCAAAGTGCTTTTATATCCAGTCGCATCCCTGCTTTTTTTTATCTTGCGTTTTGTCATTTACTAATGTTTGAGAGGAAGTCAAAACCATAGATCTTTCCCAACCAAGAACTACAAGCTTTATCTCTATGTAAGAGTCATACTAAAATATTGAGAATAGTAGAGCATTAAGGAAATGGCTTTCTAAAGGGCATATTTTAAGTCTTTTTGCATATTTCAGTCTATTTTAGATTTAGGTCATTACTTTATGTTTGGCAAATTCAATCACATGATATTTATCTAATACAAGACAGGACCGAACCATATGTGACTGTTTTGGGGGTTTTAAAAAAAAAACGTTAACCACGTTTTTACTTCTTCTGGGATATAAACAAATTTGACACACTCATAGTCAGTTACAACCACAACATTTTATGAGTATAACTTAGGAGTGTGAGTTGTAGTGGGAAAACTCATTGTTACGTTAAAACAAAATATATAAAGAAGTTCAAATAACTCAATTTTATAATTTTGTTATTTGACTTTTTTACTGTGTTGGTTTGATATGCTGCCTGTCTTCCCCTTAAAGCAACACTATGTCATTTTTAATGTCTAGCTCCACCATATCTTAACATAATTTATGATTCCTATATATTCCTAAAGTCAGATTTTAAGTAATGAAAAGAAACAAGGTCAACATTGACTAAACTACGATTAAATTTAGGACTGAACCAGATCCAAACAAGGTCGAAACCAGGACTGAACTTAGGACTAATCAGGACTAAATTGGGTCTAAACCAGTTCTCTACCAGAGCTAAACTACATAAAGAAGGACTAAAAAAGGGCCGCTGTTTAGCTCAGTAGGTAGAGTGTGCGGCCTATACAGCCAATAGTGCTTGCCCCGGTGTTGAGAGTTCGAATCTGACTCACGACAGTTTGCCGGATGTCACTCCCCACTCTTCTCCCTGATTTCCTGTCAATCTACTGTCCTATCAAATAAAGCCCAAAAAGGCAATAAAAAAATCTAGAAAAAATGGGCTTTAGCTAATGTAGAGAAAAGCCAAAGTTCTCAATCCTTATAAGACCATTTTCAGATGACCTGTTGAATCCCATTTAAAAGTCAATTTCTCCAGCGGATATTAATGAAACCTGCCAGAGCAATGGGAGCAGAAGGGCCTTTATACTTATGGTGCTTATGTCTGTACAGCCCTGCCCCTAGACCACAGTTAATTCTCCGGTCCAGGGGGATGTCCAGAATCCCTCTGACCCCCGGGATGGTTTAATTGCAGCGTCCAGATTGCCAGAGCCGGGGCTGGTTAGGTTCTGGTCTCGACCCCCATGAGAAGTCACAGCCTCCATTTAGCTTCTAGATCCCCATGCAAACCAACACAAGGCCCCCGTTTTAGCGTGCTACGTGCTGGCAAAAATTCAATTTCATAGACCCCTCCCACACACATACACTTCATTTTTTACAGTGTTGCTTATACTGTATGTGGACTTATTGGTAACACTTTAGAATAAATAAAACTATAAAGCATTGGTTAATCATTGGTAAAGCATTAGTAACCAGGTTAATGAGCATTTATAAAGCATTACTTCAACATTAATAAACCCCATTGAGTTATAAACTTATAACCTTCAGACCGATGCAAATTTGTAAACTACTGTGAATGACAAATTAACAAGTTACTAATGCTTTATCACTGTGCAGA
>JAVQKG010327446.1:0-16695 GCA_036025885.1 Hypseleotris bucephala | reverse complement strand
TGATGTAAACTGACTAATAATTTGGCTTTGTCTTTGCTGTATTTGTCATAACTCAACACTTAAATCAATACAATTGAGTGCAATGAAAATAAATAAACAAAGAAAAAATGATCACCATCATCAAATGAAGTTAAATGTTCTACTTTCTTGTAGAAGATTTTGGTTCCTTCACCCATAGGTGTCATTTTCAGGGGGGAGACATGGGACATGGGCACCACTACCATAGCCTTACTGACCTGACCATTAAACTCAGCCATTTTATTTTTGGTAATTACCCACTTTAGGGGCAAAAAAGACCAGTTTAGCTTGACAAAAAATGTAGTTGAAGTTATTGCAAACATCAAATTAATGTGTTTTAATGTATTATCACCAACTATAGCAATACATAGTTTAGTCGCTGCCATTTTGCTTCTCCTGTCTTCTCCAAACCTAAGGGCAACTGGCACTTATTTAGCATAACTTAATGCAGTAGTCACTTTTCAAGTTGCTATATGCAAAACTCATTGACATGAAAAATAGTGGAACTTAATAGCAAAAGAAATCTTACTTTTTGGACAGTACATCTCAACCAAAACACTTGTATTTGCTCAATGACCATTTTTGTTAATATTAGTAACAAAAGCTTGGAAAATAAAGCAAGAAACTCTACTTTATGGACATTATACATCCCAGCCAAAATAACTTCGCTAGGGCATTGTCCATATTATCAATGTAACAAAACCTCAAAAACCCACTTTGCATGATTACAATGTCATTTACAACTAGAAATAGCCGTAAAATTGAGATACAAAATCCCCACTCAAAACATGATTTAATATTTTCCTTACCTGTGATAAAAACTGCTTTCCCATTGGCTGACAGCAGGGGCACGGGCTTTGCTCTCATTTGGCAATAGAGCCACCAGGTGAGTCCTCCTCCAGCCAATAACAACGCCGCCGGTAGACAGAACGCCCACAATCTTTCTACCAAAACCGTAGCACCTAACCACGCCATAAATGTAGATGCCGCACTCAATTGAGATGCCAAAATCTTCTTTACAGCGCCCCCTAGGAATACAGCCAAGACACACAGGTAGATGAAAAATGGCAAAGTGTAGTCCTCCATGACTTGTAGCAGTGGCAAAGTTTTTTGTTTGTTTGTTTGTTTGTTTGTTTGTTTGTTTTTTTTTTTTTTGGCTTTGTTTGGTTTTAAAAAAAAATTGCTGGTGCGGAACTGGTGTTGCCTCTCCTGTGCAGACTCTATATATATATCCAGGCTTGCAAAAGTGGGAGGAGCAGCCTTAGCAGGGGCATCTACTGTAATCTGTAGCCAACGAATACAAAGTTTAGCTGCAGTTTCAAAAGCACCAGCCCACCAGAAGTCACACGGTCTGCCCTGCCTGTGCTGCACATAAATAATCATTACACTGGATTACCGTACGCGGACAAGATGTTTCTCTCTCTCCCCCCACAGCCTGTGTTGTGTGTATGTGTGTGTGACTGTGTGTGTGTGCAATGAACATTCTTCAAAGCCACACGGGAAAAAAGGACACAGAGAATAAGAAAGAATCTAGTTAGTTAGCAAAAGTAAACAGAGTTACAGGTGTAGGCTTTAAATTTGTCAAAAAAAAATGGACAAATTATCTGACCATGTTATATGGTGTAAAGTAGGTAATCTGTCATATTATTTTACTTTAGTCCCTCCCCTGGCCTCTACAGTCTACAGACGACCTACTTTACATAATAAGGGTCACACAGTACATTTTAAACATTTTTTGCATGTTGTTTTGACCCTTTTTAATTTTAGAAAATGTCTTTTCTGTGATTGTTCATTTTATTAATCCAGGTAGTCAATCAAAGTTGAAGAAGGTTTGAATCAGTCATCTGGACTTGGGTTTAGAGTTGAAGACGTTAAGAGCCCTTATCAATTCTAAAAGTTGACTGGTGAGAGTTGAGGTAAATATTCTAATCCTGAGTGGGAGGGCTTAGCCCAGACCTGTTCTTATTGGTCTGTGAGTGATGAAAGGGCTAGGTTAGTTTTGGGTCATTGGTGTCGTGTGGGCTCAGCTGCTGGGGGTGAGAGCCATTAGCATGTGAAGTAGTTTCGGGTGAAACTGTCATTGTCCTGGTAGAAACTACATGTTTATTTGGTAAATCTTTTATGATGCTATTGTAGATGGGTGGGACATTATACCTGAGACCACCACCTCTGTTAGGAGAAGGGTGGTGTTTTTTGACAAAAATAGCCTCTTTGACTCCTCTTTCACTCCATCCCCGTTCCCTAGCTAATATTCATACCTCGCTGTCATCAAAGGAATGACCTGTGACCTTCAGGTGGCAGTGTACTGCAGACTCCTTAGTGTACCTATGCTAGTCTCTTGTGTAATGGTTGTTTAGTCTCTCCTATTTATAGGTCTTTGCAGTCTTCCTGGCTACACTGATAAACATAAACTACATATCTCTGTTTCTTCACATGCTAATGGATTTCACCCCCAGCAACTGAGCCCACATGACACTAATGACCCAAAACTAACCTAGCCCTTTCATCACTCACAGTCCAATAAGAACAGGTTTGGGCTAAGCCCTCCCACTCAGAATTAGAATATTTACCTCAACTCTCACCAGTCAACTTTTAGAATTGATAAGGGCTCTTGGATATGAGCCGAAACGTCTTCAACTCTAAACCCAAGTCCAGAAGACTGATTCAAACCTTCTTCAACTTCAGAAAATGTCACAATTGTGCCATAAAACAATACAGGATCAAACTATTGGGCTGGTGAAATGTTATTGCATCATCTAAAACAGTTCTCAAACTGTGGTATGCAGGCCATTCCTAGTGGAATGTTTTATTTCTGGTTAAGACCCACTTCTGGTTTAATCCTATTTTAGTTTTGGTTTAGTCTAGGTTTAGACCAACTTTAGTCCTGGTTTAGTTCTGGTTTAGACCCACTTTAGTCATTTTTAAGACCAACTTTGGTCCTGGTTTAGTCCTACTTTAGATCAGCTTTAGTCCTGGTGTAGACCCACTTTGGTCCTGGTTTAGATGTGCTTTAGTCTTGATTTAATCCAAGTTTAGACCTGGTAAAGTTTGTCATTATACATTCATACACAAGCATTTAAAATGTTAATTGCAACTATTTTCCTGTTGTTGTCAATTTTATATTCACTATCATCCCTTTACATAAAGAAATATGGTTTGACAGAATAAATTATTTAGAATGGGCAAACGCCCTCTAGCTTTGATTTTGCAGGTTATTTGAAAATCCTGATAACATGTTAATGAAATCAAAAGGTCATGAATGTAGCCTCCATGCAGTGATAAGAATCAGCTATGGTGAAGCTATCATTAGCAGGACCATGGGGCTCTGCAGAAAAGGTGACCTTCAAATGAGCATTTAGAGGTCACAGAAAGAGGCCATTAAAATGACCATGGGCTTATGTAAGAGGTTTTCCTTGAATTAAATACAATTGGATTCATAATGTGTCTTTTTGTATCATTGTCATTGAGTAAAATTGTTTATTTGCTTAAAGGTGTAGTCCGTAAGTTACCTAAAACAAAAAAAAGGTTTTAAAAAATATTTAAAAATAAAAGATTGTTAAATTGGCTATCTGACCCTATTCTGTGATGTAACTTAGGTCATCTGTAGTCTGAAGAGGCCAGGGGAGGGACTAAAGTAAGATAATATTATGACAGATGACATACTTTACATCAAAGAAGGGGTGTAAATAAACCATTTTAAAATTTCTCATAATCGGTTCTATTTTTGGAAGCTTCCTCCTTAAATTGCATAGGTTAATAACAATGAAGCCAGATTGTTTAGCACTTTGTCCCAGTTAAATTCTTATAAAAAAGGAAGGACTTTTCCAAGAATATCTGTAATGCAAATGCTCTCATAAATCGATACAGCTAAGGCCAAATCGTACTTCAAGCAAACCTTTTCTACCAGGGGGGCTGCAAGAACAAAAATGAGTTTGGCATTTCTTGCGGCTAGTTCTAATGACTTAAAAACGAACTTAGGCCTTTCATGCTTCACAGACCAATAAGAGCAGGTTTAGGTTTAAGCCCTCCCAATCAGGAATAGGCTATTTAGCTCAGCTCTCACCAGTTAACCTTTAGAATTGATAAAAGCTCTTGGAAGACAGCTAAAACGTCTTCAACTCTAAACCCAAGTCCAGATTTTTAACCCTCTATGGACCGGTGTTGCCCCTTAGGCAACACACCCAATTTTGTCTTGTCAAATCTTTACAATGCATTCCATTTATGTATGTAATATTTAAAAAAAGAGATAAGATCATAGAGAATCAATAAAAATGCTTTCATTTGTCATAAAACTTTTAATTAGCCCTGTAGAAACCTTTTTGGTAGACGTTCTCAAAAGAAAATTTCTAGTGATTTCACCCGCTAAAAAACAACCAAACTTCAGTTATATATACTTTTTTGTTACTTTTTTCCAAATCAAGTACTAGAAATCTTTTGCCTTGAGGCAACATTGTACCATTACGGAATCATCAGGGTAGCAAGAAACACTGTAAGATGTGTTTAGGGATCAATAAAACTTATATTTATATGCTCAAATGCAAACCATTCATCATAATTTTGTTTAGATTTTGACAATTTAACAAATTTGATGTTGGTTGCAGGAAAGTAAGATAATAAGTTAACTATTCTGGAGAAAAAGGTGGATTTTACTTGTGCTTTTTGCTCATAATAAATAAAGAATATAATTATAATAAAAGAATATTCATTACAATTACCCTGGATGTAAGGGGAAAGAAAGTGGAGTGCACAAAGTGTGCTATTATATACTTCACTCCTGTTTTCTGGACTTCCATCAGTATTGAGAGCCAGTGACACAATGGATGCATGAACAACGCATGGAAAAACATAGAGACCAGAAACATGCACAAAAATGAATCTGTGGTGATCAGTCCTGTAATTTATGATCTTTGATTTGAAAGTAATTTGTGAAAAGTGCAAAATTAGACCCTTTTAGCAATTCATTTGAATGTGCTGTTCCACAATGGTACAATGTTGCCTACAGGCAACATGTAGACAAAAGGTCCTGTAAAATAGTTACTTTTAAGTTATTTATACATTTAAAATAGTATTTATTCAAAGCATTTGGGTCTATTAAATCATTTACATGTGTTAATGAAATAACTAAAGTTAAAATTAAAAGAGAATGCTTTCTTTTTCACTTTCATACCCTAATGGTACAATGTTGCTTACAGAATTTGGCTCATTCTCGACATCAGCAAGACCTTTCTCAGCAGGGTGTATGAGAAGTATTGTGGGATTGCTAGAAATGTGATGTTTGTGCAGCAGCATGGAGGTATAAGCAGCTTATAGACTTTGATGATCAGCTGGTCCAGTCAGTGAGGGAGTACCAGCATATTCACAGACTGTGACGCTGTGGAGCTAATCACTGATAGCCACCGCAAAGGTTAACCGTTAGCACTATACGAATGTATCATGTATGTCACTATCTCACTGTCAATGCTATCTATTACCTGTGCAATAACCTGCTCCGCAACCCAGGTGCAATACTGTATTATGTGCAATACGTAATTCATTTGAAGTAATTTTACCACCTGTGGAATACTCTACTTACACCTTATTTAATCCTACCTGCACCGGTGTATTTTTATTGTATCTTATTTTTATTTTCTTATATTATTTCTCTTGTATTTTTCACTTTTTTTTTACCACATACTGTTATTGCATGCTACTAGTACTTCTTGATTATCAAGTCAAGCGGTTCTTCTGATCCTAAGCATTTCATTGCATAGTTGACCTTGTGTTGAACCTGCATATGACAAATAAACAAAGTAATAGCCGAAATATTACTACATGGGCAGTCATTATATAGAGTTCTTGGGGAGTATGAATGGTCCTTGCCCATACTAAGTTTTTCTTGTTCTCGCAGCCGGTTTACAAGACGAAATTCTCACTATGTGGAATATGAATTGGCCTTTAACTTGATCTAAAATTAGACTTTTAAAACTATTTCACATTTTTTCAGAAACCAGAGGGTTGCCGGTTTGAATCCCCACCCGGGCGCATTCTATCATTGTGTCTATGGGCAAGATACTTTACTTTTTGCCTATGAATGAATGTGGTTGTGTAATTGGTGTTCGGTGATGGTAGACGCAAACTGGCAGCCACGCTTCCGTCAGTGTGCCCCAGGGCAGCTGTGGTTACATATGTAGTTTACCACCACCAGTGTATGGACTGAATGCAATTGTAAAGCATCTCTGAGTGGCCAGAAAAGTGCTATATAAAATCAATTCAATATTTATTTTTTTATTTTTTTTCTGATCTAAACATAAATGCATTGACTCTGTGTGATTTAATAGCCTGATTTGAGCTCAGGTAAGATGGTCTACCTCATAAAGTGGCCAGTCATTTGCACTATAATTAAGACGCCCCCATGTAGTAGCTATAACTATATCAGGCTGCTTTTGGATTTGGCCACTTACCCTCAGTCACTCTACCATGCCTCACTGACCCCACCATGAGCCCTATGGTTGAACTAGTCTTCTCCCCTGGCGATAATCTCACAATCTCAGCGCACACGATAAGATTTTTTGCAGCGTGCTTTTTCAACTCGGCAACCTCATTTTTACCTTCCTTTATGAGATAATAAAAATAATAGCATGACTTCACACACACGGAGGGGGGTGAAAGTGGGTTAGCGATTTCTGTGCGTCACCCGAATCATTCCCCATTGTCGGGTTGTTTAAGCTTTGATAGCATCAGCTTGCAATGACCTATATTCACGGTTTCTCCCCTAGCCGTGCTACATCATACTTCTTTTTTTTTTTTTTTTGCATGCTTTTCAGAGGATGCTTATTTCACTAGTCTGTGCCAAAGATGCCAATGTTAGGAGGGGGAATATTGAGACACAAGCGGCAAGGAAGGGAAGCGAGGGAACAAGGGGATAGGAGATAAGTATTGGAGATTGAGGAAGGAGACTTAGGAGCTATTTTTAGTCGCCCAGCTGTGAGTCACTCTGAAACGGCGTCGGTGAGAGCCGCTGGTACGTGTCAAAAAACAGTATTGGAAACGTTCTTTCAAAAATCCTTCTACACATTTTGGCATCAAGCGAAAATGTAACTCTTAATTGCCGAAGCCTTAATCTGATGTTTAGAGTGTAGTCGATTGCAGTTTGCGCAGCACGGTACCCCAGCTGTTGTGCTAATCTCATCTATGTGGTAGGAGCAGTCTTATATATACACAGTCCATATGCTGACTTAATCCATTTAGCACCATTACGCATGCAAATGAAGGGAGAATGTGAGGAGCTTTTGATTTTACACCGAAATGCAGAGTCATGGTGAGGCAGTGGAGGTGAGTGTCGAGGGAGGCTTATGGCAGTGGTTCTCAAGTAATGGTACAGGGACCAGGGGTGATACTTGGGCTGTTTTTAACGGTACTTTGAAAGTCCTAGTTCTGTCTTTATTTATGCCTAGTTTTGACCTTTTGACCTGGTTATTTATTAGTTTGTGTTTAGGCCGAATTTTGTCCTGATTTATGGTACTGACCTATATGCTCCAATAAAATTACACATGGACAAACACCTATTATTTGAGGTTACTTGGTAAGAAAACTTTAGAACCCACTATGACATATGGGTTTATTATATTAGACAACACACTATTAGAATTGCCTGGCTATTTACCCAATCAGGCATAACAATATGACCAACTGCCTATTATCGCAAATGCTCTTTTGTAGCTTTGTAGGCAACCAACTTTTTTTCATTTTTATTTATTTCATTTTTTCTTTTTTTCTTTTTACTTACCAAGATAAAGTGTCCAAGGACAGTTTGTCTTTTGATTATCTATAAATAGTCTTATTTCTTTACATGTTTCTTTAAATCCCTCTGATGCAATTTTGTTACTATATAGGGGTACACAAATAAAATTGAAACAAAACTGTAGTGCACTGTATATTAAAATCACCACTGATTTTTTTCCTTGGATCAGTTCTTTCCTTGGTCAAAACGCTATGCCTGACTGCTGTGTAATTTAAGCCTGTGATGTTAGCGTTTCCACACAATTTTCTGGGCTATTGTACATCCTCACAAAAGCAAGCGGCCATGGAATAGCTCAGTGAAAAGAGTGTGATTATGCAATAACACAACATTATGTAATCAATAGAAATATGTACATTTACCTATACATTTGGTTATGTAATAGCCTTCAGAAATTCTCCATTACTTTTCAAACCATGTTCTTCTTTACAGTAATCTTTAAAGTTTTCACATGTTCAAAACTTATTCAAAAGTGCTTATGGCTGCAGATGTGTTGGCTGCAAATTCAAAAAGACACTCCACTATGTAATAATTTGCTTATTTGAATAATTCAGGAAGCAAAAAATGTATTAATTAGCATTTTCTATAGCAACTTCCACTAATTTATGAGACTGAAAACTTTCCATGGTTCCATGCTATATCTCGGCTCAATATCTGATGCTCTTTAAAGTGAAATGCTAAAAGTTTCCATCTAAATCCAAAGTAGTTTCATCATGCCAAAGTTCAGCACCATGGACAACGCCGCATCCTATTTTTCTCAATATTTTCTTAGTTTAGATGCCAGTAAAAACTAAATGCAGCAAAGTCAACATATTCTAAAAGTGACATTGGTTGACATTGTATTAAGTGTGATAATAATTACCAACACTAAAAATTGTATCTGTGAGCATATATATAAAAATAATTATTAAACAATTGATTTCTTGCAACCACTTTTTCACAATCATTCAAAATGTAAACCACAAATTACCAATTTATTTGCAATTCTAGTGTAACATATTGTAAGAGCCACTAAAAAGCAGCTGTATGTTCTTTAGCACCATGGACAGCGCCTACTCCCAAATTCTACCATTTAGGGTATAAAGCAGTGTGAATGCATTCAAAAACCTTTTATTTGTAAGATTTCCACTTAATTTCTTATCTCATTTTTGCATTTCAGCACCATGGAGAGTTCACTATTTCACTCATTACAATACACATTTCATTTGTTCTTAACACAGCCACTTACCTGCTAACATTTCCCTTTCTTGGCTAGCTTAATTCATTAGTACATGCAATTTTTCCACATTATTAGACTTTCATTAGTATCTCGAGCCTTCTCCAAAACATCCCCGAGTGCTGGTTTGGCAGGAAGCGTACCCAGGAAGCTTATCCAGAAGACCTTGTAAATGTAATGGACTTGATAGAAAATGGTAGTGATCCAAACTAGAGATGCTAATAACAAGAATGGCTCCATAACTGCAAAATGCCAGCACCTGAGATGAAGTGTGAAGAGACAGAAAAGTGTTCATTGGTGAAATTCTACTTACCACTAGCACTAATTTAACAGTAGGGATAATTATAGTTTTTGATTGTAGACTTTTTAAAATGTTTGTCACATCTGGAATGGAGGCAAAAATGAATGAAATATGATTTGTGGTGAGGGATGAAAAAATTCTGTGCACACAATGAAAAAACAATTGGTCATAAACAACATTTCTATAAGTACTTCATTTTTCAAAACCATCTCCTTTTGCAATGTATTGAAAACGCTTCACAACTGAGTACATTATTTATGGATTCCACAATAATGCAACACAAAACTCACCTCCATAAGCCCAATAAAACGTACACATATAGGTGAGATAAATCACGTGTCTTGCCCAAGGACACCATAAATGTGATGCGGGCAAAACGGTAGTAGTTAGTTGGCTAGTTAGATAGCCAATGTTGATTTAGAAACAGTGGTACAAGAAAAAATGATTGATGGATAGCATTAGGAATGAGTAGGACAGTAAATTGTTAGATATTTTGGGCATAAAGTCAGTTTTTCCACATTGAAATGGTAGGCTGGTTTAGTTGCGTAAAATGTAAGGGTAGAAAGAACTTAGAATACAGGCAAGGAGGAAAACCAAAAGAAGAATTAAAAAAAAAAAAAAAAAAAGTGCATAATGGAGCATGAAGTTCAGGGTTAGATGGAGGCATATGATTTCCTATGATAACCCCTAAAACAGAACAACCAAAAGGCAAAGCAGAAGAATATCGCAGGGCCAGATTATTAATGTGCATATGCTTTTTTAGGGTCACTTCTTCATGCAAACTTGTAAGTGCAGCACAAATGCGCTTGGGCCCGGCTTCAATGTAATTAGCTAATGTACTTTGCAAGTGCCAAGGAACTGATACAAGTTTGCCGGTAAGGCTCCACTAAATTAAAGGCAAAAATGCTAAACCAAAAAGCAGCAATGACATTTGAACTTTTGATGCTAGCGTCGGAATAACACCTATGACTCAGCATCTGCCTTCAAAGAGTTTTATTTATATGCATTAACAAGGTTTGTTTTTGTCTGCTAGCATATACCGCTATCATTTTTCCCCCCATGTCAACATTGCCACTATCTCAGTTTTAAGCTTCACCGGTTTCCCCTGTTATTCCCAGGCTTGGTAATTGCTCCACCCTTGAGAAACTCTGGTGCATTATGTGACTCTCCTTCACTCCCCTCCCAAAACACGATTAGCAAGCAGGTCCCGCACGCTGGATTCCAAATTACAGTATAAGGCCGGGCCGCTAGCGAGTAAATCAGACGCTAATTTCACACACATTGCAAGTGCACCCGCCATGAAAGACACTGGGGATAACCTAGGTGTCATTTAGGTACTGCAGTATGTCTAGGAGGAGTTAGAATGTCAATGTAAAGGACAAAATTATTACAAATTATTAGGGAAATGTGTAAAGGTGTAACACAAAACTGACCAAAAAAGCGTACAATGATTTGATCTCAGAGGATAAATAGTGCATAGACTCTGGGAAGATATTGTGAATTAAGTCAAAATTTAAACAAATAAATAAAGGTGCAATTGATTTTAGCAGAAACTAGAAACTGCATTCACATTTTAAATTTACTTCCAACCAGTTTCCTGTTTGCTGTAGTTTTGTAACTAAGCAACATTTTGAGCAGTGTATATCCAAAATATGTCACTGTTAAAATGAATATGCACTTTGGCTTTGCTTAATTGATAGTCCCGGTCTAGTCCCGGTCTAGTCCCGGTCTAGTCGCGGTCTGGTTCCGGTCTAGTCCCGGTCTGGTTCCGGTCTGGTTCCGGTCTAGTCCCGGTCTAGTCCCGGTCTAGTCCCGGTCTAGTTCTGGTTTATTTTGTGAAAAAGTGCATGGTACCAAGTTTTTGGTGTTCTTCCTAGTCAATTAATGGGTCAAATTCAACCCCTAACAAAAAACATGTTGACTTCCCAACACAATGTTCAAGTTAAAAAGCCTTCTTCTCTTAACAGCCTTCTTTTGTTTGCTACAACATCAGATATTGCTAACTTCCGAGTCAGAAATATTACATGGAGGGGAATGGGCAGAGTGTGGATTCTCACTAACTAGCTCCCTTGTCGCCTCAACAGTTGGTTCAGCAATCAATAAAGCATACGGGCGCAGCTTTGGGAATTATTACTAAGCGCGTCTTGACCAATCAGACAGCTCGGATGACAGCACTTGTTGCGTAAGAAGCACCATCATGGCCATATGTTTGATAAATACAGACAAATGGAAGGATGTAGTCTAGTCTTGTTAGAAAATGCTGTGAAGTTGTAGTGGCTTTAATATGAGCTTAATTGGTCATTTGGGTCTATCGGAAATGGGAAGTGAGAAAGAAATTTGGGGTGTAGATTAGTGATTGTCAAACACTGGGTCATGGTCCAAAAGTGGGTCGCCAGAGATTTTTGTGGGGTCATCAGTTGTTGGGTTAAGTTTCAGAAAATTGTTTTGGTATGTCCACAAGCGTCAACAAAAAGATAAATAAAATATGACTTAATGGAGTGGAACCAATCACTAACCATGTCTGGGATTAGCATACAGAGACAGTAAGATATAAGCAGCCTAATTTTGGTAAACTTGTGGTTGTAGACTGTTTAAGTCGCCACAGGGCAGACTAATTGAGACGTGGACGTACCATGCCACTTACCACTACCAAACACCTTCACAGTCCCATAGGCAAAGGTTGATAAAGTGTCTTGCCCAAGGACACAACACCAGGGCTTAACATTAGCACTAGCCCACTCGCCAAATGCAGGTAGATTCAGTTGTGGCTTGTAACACATTCACTGTAGCCACTTTGTCCAGTTAGATTTGACTGCATTTTTGTACATTTTACCTACATAGTTTAGTCCCTACATTGTTCAGCAATGTCTAAAAATGTCAAAACAATATTACCACATAATAAATTAAGGGAAAGATGACCAATTACAACATATCATAAAAACAGACTGACTAGCTACAAACATTGTCCATACTGTGATTACTAGCTACACACAAATAACATGTATATTGTGACCATTAAAAACCTTGATTGAATTTGGCACTCATCAAATTTCTACTTGCTCTTTTTGCATTGTATTTACCAACAAACTAAATTGCATATTTTTAAAAGCTATTTCCCATATTTGTGCATTTCGAAACCTACCTACAGTATACCATTTGCATAGGGAGATTTTTCACCCCCAAACTTGACTACCTTGACAAGTGTTCATTTCTGATTGCGTTTGCGGCTGTCAGTCATGTGATTTAAAGGGGTCGAAGCGTGGTGCGCGTGTTATCCGTTCTGGGGAGAGACAGTTGGACTTGACAAGTGTGCTCTGAAACGCCTGTAGGTGCAGCTAAACCCAGCCGAGCGGTGGATTCATCAGTGTATGTCAAGTACAGGAGCAGAGCCATACTTCCTCCTGGCTGCTCAAAACACATAAAAAAGAATGTGGCAAATTAACTTCCCGAGCTAACTTCTTCACAACTTTGGATTTTGTTGTCAACATTTCGAAAAAATAATGGACGTAAAATTAAAAGGGAGTTATGTGAGGATGGTAGCTGAAAAAGATTATAGTTTTTTGGAGATCTGGGGAGAAAGTGACACAAAATGGGTATTTATAATTGAGTGTCTATAAGATGTCACAAAGAAGAAACAGGATAGCTTTCTTGACAGATGTGAGCTTATGGGATTCATTTAAGATGTGCACATGTTTTGTCTACATTTGAGAATTGCAATTTTAATCTTCATTTTGGTGATGCAAATGTTCAAAATGGGGAAAAATCACAATGTGGACTTAATTAGTGTGTGTAGACTTGAATCAAATCACTTTTATCACACTGGGGTAGTGAATTTGTTGTATAGCCACATTTTGAAACATCTCTGCATTATTTAACAATCTGCCAAAATGTCATAAAATGTGTACTTCTTTCATCATGTAATAAAACCACATTTTGTAATAAATATGTAGTAATATTCAATGTATTTTCTAATAAGTTGTTGCAATTTGACAAAGTTTACAAAATGCGGTTGGTAAACTTTTTTTTCAATTTTTAACAACGTTCTCAAAATAACAACTTACTCCAAAGATGCTAAAATGATTAGCATTTTTGGTTAATTTATTACAAAATGTGTTGGTTTTATTACAAAATGTGCATCTATTACAGTATATAGTGAAATTTAATTACATTTTAGTAGATTGTTACATTAGAAACAAAATGACACTCTACAATGTATCACAGATTTCTTAGATTTTTTCCCTACGATTAATCTTTTATATTGCCTTTTCACTCGCAGCCTGCAATAATTACTAACATCTCAATATCACACGTCTTTGCCAGCCTTTGTCAAGCACAAAGCAAAAAAAAAGTTTTAAAAAAAAGCTGAAAAATATGTTCAAAGTGTAGCTTGCCAACCATATGCCCTCATTTTCATGAAACAGCACAGTTAAAACATTAAATATGCACATGGTTTCGCGGTATATGAATATATGAATGGCCCTTGGCGATATTGGAAATTAGGCCTGCACCGATGCCAAGCACAAAGGAATTATTTATGCTTGTCCAACATTTTGAAGCCAGTTGCAACATGCGCGTCTGACAAAACAAGCACCAGTGTTTTGTTTTAAGTCGACAAATTTATTTCAAATGTCTCAAAGCACTGGATGGCGATTAAAGGGGCCCTATGCAGTTGCAAAGTTATTATAAGCGATTTAACTTTCTTCTGTTGTGTGTATTTTTTGGGCATTGTTACAAGTATGGAAGGAGGCACTATCACTCTAAAAGACTATTATATTATGCTACAAAAAGGCTCCATGCAGGCCTATATAGCTGCTATAATATGGAGTAATTATTTGTTTGCTTTTCCTGCAGGTTGCTTATTTGGGCCTTCTAAACTTTGATTTCTTTGAACTTGTTGTCTAAAACACAGAACTTGGAATTGCATTTTGTTTCATTCAAGCTTTGTTTGAAGACTTGCTGAGGCACTGACCTTCTCTTGAGCTGAAAACACCTCTACATGCAAACATTTTATTTTACATTATCCCTCAACTACAATGTATTTACCTAGTTAAGTACAATGTAATACACTGTGTAACAAACTGGAATAACTACATTGTACATACATAATGGTGAGGGTTAGTTACAATGTAGTTACATGTTATCACAGTTTATTACATTGTACTTAATGAGTGTAGTTCAGTGATATTGTGAAATAAAGTGTTACCAAACATTGTAATGCCAATCTAAAGGTAAACAAAACAGATAAAAAATACACCACACGGCCCCTTTAAAACACCACACCATTTGCAACCTGCATGCCTGTCAGTACAAGACGCTATGTTGTTTTGTTTTGATTAGACAAGAGTAAGTTCACTGCAAAATGTCAGCCACCTCTATATCACTGTCTTGTAGTTAATACTGTACACGGCAGACCAAGGCTACACCGCGCCAATGCACTCTTTCAAACCTGTCCATCAACGCCCGCCCACACCAAATCCAGTGTTGCTGCGTTACCGTTTTTCCTTTCCTTCCCTTTTACTTTTTAAAATATTTCTTCTCCTCTCTTTGCACGCGGAGTCATTTGCTAATTGGTTTTGTATGAAAGAGAAGGGGGGGGAAATCGCTTGCTTCTGTCTCTCGCAGTACCCCTGGGCTCTCTGTACAGATGATTCCCCAGTCTACGGCGCTTGCAAACTTAGCCGCACATCCACCAAGCACACCTTGTTATTCCGATTTTGCCTTTTTCCCCCTTTGCGATAGGCTAGAGCGGCTTTGCAAATCTATAAACTGTTTGAGCATCTTCTTTCCCACTAATAAATAATCTAATGATAATCTAGCTAAGGGTGGGAAAAAAGTCTATGTTGCAGAATTCAAAAGAGGCTTCTTTTTTTAGGTTTTTGGGGAGGCTGACAACATTTTAAGTTTGGTTTTCTAATTTAATTAGTTCAGGAGGTCTTGGGTATGTTCAGTGCAAAAGGGGAAAGTAGCTAGCGTTCAATACTCACCTCAAGCTAGTTTATATTTGGACATGGAATGACACTTTGCAGCTCGGAGAGGGGGAAATGGGTCTGTCTAATTGCTGGGTAACCTTTCAGTGTCTATTAAAGCTGGTTTTCACAAAGGAAAATCAGTTTTCTAAAAGGTTTTGGAAATGTATTAATTAAAAGAAAAAAAAAAAGAAAGCACACTTGCTATATTTTACCTGTTCATGCTGTTGTTGTGTCCATGGGCAAAACATCCAGCTTGTAATAATGTAAATAGTAATAATAATAATGCATTAGTCTCATATAGCGCTTTTCTAGACACTCAAAAACGCTTAACAATTTCATGCATTATTCATTCACTCCCAGTCATACTGGAGGAAGCGTTGCTGCCATTCTGCGCCTACAGCCCCTCCTACCCACCACAGTCACACAAATGCACTCATTCATAGGCCAGATGTGTTAAATGTCTTGCCCAGGGACACAATGACAGTATGCATTCGGGCGGGGATTCGAACCAGTGACCAAATGTGGTAGTGATTGAAATGCTAGTGGGTATGGTATGGCAGCCACATCTGTCAGTCTGCCCCTGGGTGACTGTGGCTATAGAGGTTGCTTACCACCACCATTTGAACTGTGGAACGCACACACTTCTACAGTACTTGGACGATTAAATTTATTCTATTGCATTTATCATTTTATATATTTTTAAAACGAAAAACACAGCTCAAATCTACAATCCTTGCTACTGAACAGCCTTGAATAATGTATCAAATCAATAGTACTAATTAAGTTTCTGTTGTTGTTAGCTTGTGCGCTCATTGTAAAGAATTTGACAGCGGCGTTTCTATTCCGGGCCTTGTCTTGTTGTCTTTTGAACTGTTTCTAAAAATACCCCGATGTGATCCAGCTCTTCTTGCTTCATTGCACTGAAGGTGAGAATACGCCTTACTGAACTGTAAGGCAAAAATCGTCAATGGGAACTTGGTGAGTCAGATGCTCTGGCGGCCAACTTTGTAATGATATACGCTGTTTTGTTAAGTTAGTTTGGTCGAAATGGATGACTATTTTTTTACACTCCAGAGCTAATAGAGATCTTGGATAGACGTCACGCAATCCCACAATGCACCTCTCACAGCGTCGACTAATGGCTTTGATGTTGTGTTAAATTGCAGACTAACTTAGTGTTAAACATTTGTTGCAGAGTTTTGGGGGGTAGGGTAAGGTTATGGGCTTAGGGTTGGTTACTACACAGAGATTACATGAAAATTAACCATTAAATCATAATTTCCTGTTTATTAGTCTTTATGACCACACTATTACCAAATAATTACCGTGCTGTAAAGTAAAAAAAATCTTTCTAAAACATTTTTGGTAACACTTTAGAATAGCTCACGTTTTCTTTTTTTTGCAGTAACAAAGC
>JAVQKG010327420.1:0-16126 GCA_036025885.1 Hypseleotris bucephala | reverse complement strand
CGCACCTCCGATGTGATCAGCCTCCAATTAGAAATCTATCAAGCCCAAAGGTGCGTTTAATTGCCTTGTCGGAGCCGCACTTCCCCAAGCCACCACCTTTCTCCTGACTGCTAACGCTGTGCTTGACTGTATCGGGGTCGTGTAGTAGTCTTCCTTGGCAGCAGGATGTAATTTCACATTGACACTGTCACGCTGTTGCTGACAATAGTGTTTATCCATCATGTTTGCACTCACTCATTCAATACATTAGGGCGGGGCATGTAATCACAAAGGCGGGAAGATAGACAAAGACCAGGAAGTGAAAAGGCCTGAAATGAGACACAAGGTGAGTAACAAAATAAAACAGGAAATGGCAAAATGTAAAACAATAACATGTTAGGAGGTGGACATGACACTGACCAGTATTTTATCCCAATGTTTGACTTTCTGTTCCATTGGAAATTTACACTATGGTAAATGCCTTGGGTCAGGAGCTTCATTCTTTGCATCATTCTTTAAACAATTATGCTATGAAGCTATTGTCCATTTATCAAAACAACCAATCATTTACAGTATTTTTACATTTCCCACAAAAGTACAAAAATGCAATGTGTTTTTAAATCACTAGTTACTTTAATTTACAATTGGCCCAAGGCACACACTGGACAAATATGATTGCAGTGCTGATACTGAAAAGTAATGGGCAGTGTATACTGACCAACACAACTTAACATGCATGTTGGAGAAAGTACACAGAGAGAACCCATAATAACACAAAGAGGACATGCAGACTTAGCTTTGCATTGATCATTGGCCCAGGAATCATTCATTCAGCCATTATAAGCATCATTATTCTTATTCTTCTTAAGCAATCACACTAAAAACAGCATTTGTAGCCATGTCTTGATTAAGTAAAAAGAACACTAATTATTGTTGGTAACTGTCTTTTCTCAATAATTTTGAGTAAATTTTCAGTCAGCTTCTTTTTTTAGACTGACAATGTGAAATCCTGATGAACACTGAGTAAATATTGCCTGTACAGCATGTAACAAAAATCACAGAGCTGAAGAGTGCTGCTGTCAGTCTGTAGAGAGCACAGACAGACAGCAGTGGGAATAAACGCGGTCCCTGGGGGAACACCTTCTCGAATCTCCGGGCAAAAGTGCTTTTTGTGTTGGGGGGTTGTTTTATAAAAGAGTAATATCTTACTATGGAGTTGATGTACTGTACCCTGTCAGATCCAAGGTGCACTTGAGTATGACATACCTGTGTCCTATTGAATACATTCAATACAAACATTAATTACAAAAAACATTCATTACAAAAAATAAATAATGCTTATTTTAAAGGCTTTTTTTGGTTTTATAATTATTTACATTATAAAACAGATTGACTTCATCTGTTTTATAATGTAAAGTAGGTTGTCTGTAGTCTGTATGAAAGCCAGGGTAGAGAAAAAACTACTGGTCAAAGTGGTAACCCATAAAATATGATCTGATGTTGCTGTAGAGGCCAGGGGAGGGACTAGGTTCTGACCTACTTTACATCATAGAATAGAGAGTCGGATAAAGCATTAAAAACATGCTGAATACAGCTTTATTACATATATCCAGACATCGCTGCCACAACATGAAACTTCTTTTGCAATGATGGTGACTTGATGAAGGACAATTTGATTCTACAAGGTGGATCAGTGGGGTGTTTAAAGAGAGCACAAGAGCAATTATAACAGACATTCATTATTCATGCTTGTGTTAGGTTTTTAATTAACAAAGCACATTGTTGCATGGTTGTAGCATCATGAAATCAAAATGTTGTACTCCTCCTTGAATGGCAGGGATTGAGGGCCTTGTTTTGTGGGAAAATAACTTGACACAATATGCCTGAGAGTGACCGACTTTTATTAGTTTACTGCTGCATATTTATACTGGGGATATCTCCACTTGTTTAAACAGTTAACATTCAAAACAGCATCCCAAAGCATGTACTGTATGTTGTGAAGTAAAGCGAAGCACCACAGTCCCAACAGTCCTGTCTTTGTATCTGACAGCCACTCTGACAATAAAAACTACCATGACAACCGCCAATTACATTTGGTTTTGGCTTTCATTTGATTTGATGGAGGACTTGAATGGTGGTTAATTTGTACTCCCGGCTGAGAACCATGGCAGGAGAGCTATGTTTTATTGGCAAAGAGCAAAACACTCAGCCGAATTAGCTTTTAGATATTGTGAGTATGAATAGTTAATAAAAAATACTATAAACACAAAATTATATGAAGTTAAACTGAGAGGAGGGCCAAGTAAATAAGTGCTGGATAATGAGATGGTCTGATTTAGAAAAATTACATAAGGTAGCACAAAGTGAGCCTGGCCAGCCAACTCTTTCTATTCTATACAAAGATGTATGGCGGAGGGAGTTTACTGATGTATAAACTTTTAGCAGAGATGCTAGACATGATGGTATGAAGCCACACATGGCCACAGTTTGACTGGTTACAGTCACAAAACAGAAGACCCTTGACATTAATTGAAAAATCTAGCCATGGATGCTCTCTATTACGGATTCTTACCCAAAAAAAAAAAAAACACTCAACTTATACCTGCATTTTTGGGAATGAACTGAACCACACTCAAATTCACCCAGAAGTGGATAATTTTTTTTAGATATTTTGTGCAAAAAATCAGATACACACTCAGTCTAGTCAGTGTACTATTTCTAACCGCTATTTTATCATCCATTTTCTTTCTTGGCATTCTGAAATCAAGCATGTTAAAGAATGCTTGAGAGAAAGCTTGTAGCCTTCACTTTACCACTGTTTCCTTCCCTTCTCTTGTCTATTCTATCCAGGCCTTCATTCACTTTGAACCTTTGTTGTGCTGGTTTTATCAAACACAGGGAAGAGTGTTTCAATAGCATGGTCACGGAGTGGTACATATCATCTTCACAAAAAAGCTCTAAAATTTCAAGGTACGTAAACAATTCATAGGAAGTCCATGTCTCTCATTCTCACTGGTTAAAAAGTGTGTTTAATTATGTGCTGTTAAATGTGTCATTTAGAGAACTGTGAGGATGCATTACTTGTATGAGCACACCACCAGAATATAATATATGGTTCTGCATTATCATCTATGTAGAAACAATAATGTAACACAATAATGCTGTTTTCAAAAAGAAGAAAAATGATTACAAATGTATTAAAATGTGTCTGTCCCAGTTCTATGATGTAAAGTTGGTAATCTGTCGTAATTTAAATTTTATTGTAGTCATTCCTCTGGCCTCTACAGCAAAATAAAACTTTGACCAATAGTTGTTGAGCTTTACATTAGCCCCTCCACTGGCCTCTACAGACTACAGATGACCTGCTTTACATCATAGAACAGATAGTCAGTTTTAAGCATTTGAAATTTGTGAAAGTGTGAAACCAATGTCTGCGTTATTGATATGGTGAAAGGGACTGAAGACTTATTCACCTTCCATAACACTGGAAGAGGGCATTAGATTGCATTACAAGGTTGAAGGTAGTGGACAGTTTAAAGTGAATTGAGAAGGAAAGTGAACTGGGAAGGCTATAATGTTCTCAATACTTTCTCATGGAATTCAAGTGGTTTATCATGCTACATTATAGGTCATGTGTTTTAATAGCCATGACTCTACTGATACCTTGTGGTTGTACTTTTATATTTATTTAAAAAAAAGTACAACTTTATTAATGTAGTGTTAGTTGTTGTTGATGTGTCTGTTTGGTGTAGTGATTATGTGCTATGATTAAAGAAAACAATTACTCACTGGTCTTGGTATGTGCTCTTGAAATGCTCTTCTGGGGCTTGATAACCAAAGTGCGTAGATGACCACATCAAAAAGACCTAAAGGAAAATATTATAAATGCGTTTCAATTGTAAAGAATTATGGACAAACTCACTTGGACAAAAAGCTCTATACTGTGAATATACAGTACTTATACATGCAAACTTTTATCAACTTTCATCTCTTGTGTAGGTAAACAATATCTCACTCTATGCCTTCATCACATACACAGCAGCAAAACCATCTCACTATCTTCCTCCACCACCCAGTCAACAGAACCATCTTGCTTATCACAGTTTTAGCAGTTCATAAAACCTGTTCAGCTACATTTGTTGGATAATATGTAATTTGAGTTTTCCCTGGCTGAAATGTTATGGATTGAGTTCTTTGATTGAGATAATTACTTTGCTCAGTGCAAGTAGTTAAATATGATAAATTATGAAAGATATTAAAAAGATATCTTGCCCAGGTTTGGCCTAATTAAATTGGATTGCTATCAAAATCCAGCAAATCTAACACAATATACATAAAGTACATTTGCGCAATGACTTGTTTCGCCATTGATTAGGCATTAGTGTTAATTTAAAAGTTTCCTCACTTTGCCTCTTGGCGGTTGTCTAAGGTAAAGATGAACCAAATCTAATTGACTTGTTGTCATGTCCTGAGCTGCTCAGTGTGACTGAAACAAGCAGAGGGCCCCTGTGGTTCTCACATAGAGGCATTTGAAGATTTGCATTGCTGTGTTTTGTATTGTGTCTGTGTAATTGTCATCTTACATGCCGGAGGTAGTTGAACCGCATGCCAACACTCTCACACCTGCTTCTATCTCTTTACATGCAGAAACACAGCTGCTTGAGAAAGCTAAGTATAGATGAGAGATTTTACACATACACAGTCTATGTTCACACTACACTGGTCCAAATCTAGCATTTATGTTGAGATATGAGTCAAGCATTTCCATGAATTCACCATTTCAACAGCTGTTCTTTCATACCACATCCATTGTAAAAGACAGAGTACCAGCATCGAAGTATGAATTGCAGTTTTTGTTTTTAGCTGACAATCGAAAGCTTATGTGCCTGTATGTGTTTTACTCAAACAGAAACATTATTCCTGTTATTTTATGGGCAACCACATTTTGCTTTCTCTGAGAGCAAATTTTACATGTCAAAATCCCAATTGGGTAAATTCTGACTGCAAAAGAAAACAAAAAAGTGAAACACAGTTATTGGTTCCATAGCTACGTTACGTTCTCAAACCCTTAGATCATCAGACAGAAATTGAATTGCTATATTACCAATCTGCAATCTTTTTGTTAGAGTTTCACATGTAACACAAAATGTTGTCCGTGCATAAATGGTGTATGTAAATTTGACAGTGTAATAAAAAACAATAATACAAATAATACAAAAAAAGGATCTTAAGCCCATGCATACAACTGGCTAGATTTGCAGCATTGTATGAAAAAAGAGCAATTTGTTGTATACAATTGTTTAAACTTACGTTTCATGCCAGTTGCCACCGAATTAATGTTTTTAGCAACATTTGACATATGTTGTTGCGACCTGAGATTAAAGAGATATGTTAAAGTGTTTTAATTGGATTTACAAACAGGAATACTAATGCACACCGGCACCAGTCTGTGTCAGGTCAGCTCTAATTTGACTCTGTGGGGGCCTGGGGGAATGACTTAGATCCAGGTTATGCAGCACACACCGCCTTTCATGTTCTCAAAATAATGACGATAATTATCAGAGACCAAATGCTTCCTTTTCACTTCTAGAGAGCAGGGTGTCTTCATTCTGCATGTTTTTTTAGTTTTATGCCTGGTTGATAGCTGATTTACTCAAAGTTTAGTCCAAGTTAAGTCCTAGTTTAGCCTTTTGTCTCGATGCTGTATAAGCCCTGATTTACTCTGTGATTAGTGACATAATTATATCAGTGTTCAGCATAACTATTGCATCTCATTTTTCTAATATCTTGCAACTCTCAGACGATAACTTCCCTGTGACAAGCATATCTATACACCACGTTTACATTCATAGCTAAAGTTTCCTTATAAACATCTTACTGTGTCCTTGGGGCAAAACAAGCTTGGTGGAGGATGTCTGCCTACCTGACGGCCATGTCAAAACACATGCAGAAAAGTGCATCCTCATTGTGCTGCTAGTTACCCACTGGGATGCCTGGATGTTCCCATTGCAGTATAAACAGCTTTCATAAGCATTAATTACTATTCATTCATGCACTTTTGCTTCAGGGGGGCCGTAAGTTCAGCTGGCTACTGCTTTGTTGATATTATGCAGCAGTCGGGCTCTTGGGAAACTAGGACCTCTACAAATGTGTTGTTTGATGGATGTTTTTTTTTTTGCTTGTATACCTTTCAGTGCATATTAGAAGAGTGGAAGAGTGTGTCAAATGTTAGCAATGTGCAATTTGTCATGGAAGAAGAACGCACCACAAGAAAAAGGCAATGGATGTTGATGTTGACAAAATGTAATATACAAATGTCAATCCAGTTGAATTTTATTGAAAGGTGACTAGAAAGGCTAAAATTCAGCACAGTTTTGCAATGATTCGGCTGTCAAACAAATTAAAAATTTAAATGTCTGACAGATATAACTGTGTGACAAGACGACATGTATACAAAAGATGAGTCATGGTGCTACATTAATATAAAATGAATGGTTATAGGCTATAAAACATTTGTATCATGATTGTGAGCAGAGTTGAACTGATCTTTTCTTTTCAAATTCAAATTGTGTATGGTCTCTCATCTGACCTGTATGAATTCCTCTAACCTTGTCTCTATATTTTATCAGAAAATCTTTTTATGGTTATGGTAACTTTGTCTCGTCTGTCTCTATTTGTTCCATTTGTATGCAGTGTTGCAAGCAAATGAAGCCTGAAGAGTTATGCAAGCATGAATAATTGCCACAAGTGTGTTTTTCCCTGTGAGTGGACACCTGCACTTCTAATCAGCACACAAACACACACACAAGCACACAGTTCACTTTGACTAGGACATACAATTATCCCAAGACAATAGAAGCACACAGGCCCAGGAGGAATTCTAAGCAGCTTTATTTTGACAGAGAGACAGTTTTCTTCCATTTGGACCAGAAATGGAGACAGAGACAAAAAACACAAATGGGACAGAAAAAAGAGTATAGTTGAAGAAACTGTAATTTAATTTATGATTTATGATTTTTTTTTATTTATAATTGAGCAATTCATAATTTATGACTAATAAAATGCAACTAGTTATTGAAAACATGCTCTTTGGGGAGCTGTTGCTTTTTGCATGCTGAAAAAACTCCAACTAGGTATTCTGTACTCTGTTTACAGAATATATCCCTTTAAAGCTCTCTTTCTTCAAAACTGACCATGGCATAGTGTTTTCAGCCACTTGGAGTGTCAGTGCCTCAGCTTACTGAATTAAATAAAAAATTAAATAACAACTAGAAGATATGTTTTTGAGTAGTAGTATAGAATAAGACAGCAAAAAGTGTGAAAGAGCATAGTGACCCCCTTTAACAGCACATACAGCTAAGAGAGAAGGATAGGGATGATGAGTGAAGCTGGCTCATGCTGCCTGCTTCCACAAGCACAGCAGCAGCGAGCAGTTGAGACTATTATGATTCATTAATTTGAGCTGTTCGGCACACAGATGCCAATTGCACTGAATTCATTTACTTTTAGTTGGCACATATCTGGGCTCCTGCTTTGCCTCATCAAATCATATCACATCATCATATTAAATTAGGCCAAAGATGCTTGTACTTCTCTCTCCATTATGTTCCAATCTTCTTGTTACGGCTAGATAAGTCTAATGCTGAACCACAGAGAAAATCTATATGGTAATTGTAAAAATAAAGCATTTATTGCATGTGTTTGCTGACAAGCATACAACAAGATCATTTGAAGCTTTCTTGACAGTTTGTGGAGAATGAGGCAATATCCTACTAATTGAGGCGGATATTTACATTTACTTGATTTAGTTACAATACTCGGCACAGATGTTGGCTACTTTAACCTCCCATACACAAAATCCTCAGCTGTGCACAGAATTGTGACAGGCTTCTCTCTTTTTCACTGAAACAAAATTCCCTAAAAAAAAGAAACCAGGAACATGGAGCCCTGAAGAAGTGAAAGCAGGCAGAGAAAGGTGAGTGGGTCTGTAGATGAACTCTGGCCACAGGGGTGCAGAGAAGGAAGGTCGAAGTGGACATCCAGACGGTGAACCTGTCAGAATAAGAAAAGAGCAGCACTGGAGTCTCTACCAAGACTAATGATGTTCAGCAGCAGGGTTGAACCAGGACATGGCACAGTGTTAAACTCTGTTCTTAGGTGTCGGCAGAACAATTTGGAAGGATTATTTTCATTCTGATAAAATAAGCTCTGTACATAGTGCCTGCTTTTAGAATAATGGGGCTGTTACAATGATGTAAAGGGTGTGGGCTTTCTGAGCATTCTGGTCCACGTTTCCTACCTAGTATAGGTATATACAGTAAGTAAATTGGTATATCAGACTTGGCCATATTTAATCAAGAATGATTGCCAAGTCAGGTTTGTCATACAGTGAGTTCATGCCATCAACAGAATCACTGAGGCAAAATAACTGCAAAATAAATAATAAATAGTGCAAGAGTTAATCTGAAGAATGTGGTAAGCACTTCTACCGCACACGAAGGTTGTGGGTTTGATTCCTGGACTAGACTCTACTTCAGCTCTATCCTACTACACTACTGTATTTAGATCATTTGTTCATTTGAATTGCCCTTTTTGAATGATTAAAATAACAGATGAATTAATGAAAGTTAGCCCTGCTTCTAACTGGCAATGAAACCCATCTGAGGCCCATAGCTTATTCACAACCACTAATAAGAATATAACAGGAAAAATATTCTTGTTATTATGAGAATTTTCTCTTCTTTCTTTCTAGACGTTTCTTAACGTTTCCAAAATTAGTATCTTTCTATTTGGGTTTGTCTTTTTCCTCTAGCTGTGCAACCTTTTAGATGATAATCAATTCCTGCAGCTTGGAGTCTTTCATTGAAGCCTGTGAAACACAGTCTGCGCTGGATGAAAATAATATCAAATACAAGCTGAGGTCAAAGAATGACTTTGTTTCGTCAAGCAAGACAGTGAGAAGGGGTCGCCTGTATGAGCCATAAAGATAAAACCAGGTGAGATGCAATCAAAGACGTATTCGTCCTTCCTATACTATAGCAAGGGACACATCTGTTGGCTGAACACAGGCTTGTGGTCCACTAAAAGTTCAACAGGAGTTCAGTAATAACCCGGAGTTCTTGTTTAACGAAAGGTCTGACCTCATCATTGTCCTTGATCATTTCGGAGAGGTGTATTTGAGCTGCCATTAAGCATTGCACAAGTAGGTCACTCACTCACAGATGGGACTTCTACAAGGTTGCTCCTCCCCAAATTCTGCCCTTGTCGGATAATTTAACTGACGGAAGATATTACAAAAATGACAGGATACACAGGAATAGAGACGTCAGTCGCAATTGGCCCGCATTACCTTGACCAAAGTCACTTCAGAAGCATGCTGTTGAAACAGGTAAATACTAGGTAGACCCCCGGAGTGACAAGAGATGAACACGGTGCAAGAATCCTCTACCGCTGTGCAGCAAAAGAGCAACTTGATTGATTTCACAAGGTTGTAGCAGGACAAGTGTGAAGTTAGGAGAATATGGTCGGACATAGCTATTGTTAAAGCTCTTCAAGTGACAATTGTTGGTGATTCTTGAGGCCATTGTCCAATCTCAACCTTTAGTAGCTTGAAAGTGGCCACAAGTGTATCCTCTTCCACACTTGAAATTGTATGTTGAGAAAAGAAGCCAAAGGGTGTATGTACTCGGGTGGTGGTAAAATCACTTTGCTGAAGCTTTGGTGGATTGTTTTATGCATAAGCTCTACAACCATATTCAATTCCCTTCCTGTTTCATGAAGCAAACTTTCTGAATAGTGAATAATGAATAGTCATGTAAATAGTGACATTGCAAATATCAGTCACTTCACAGCAAGATGGTTCCATATTAAATTTCTAGAATCTTTTTGTGTGAAATTTGCACATTCCCCCGGTGTCTGGAGTTTTTTTTCTGTGTTCTCTAAATTACTGGATCAACCTGAAGATCTGAAAAGGAAAATCCCCATTCTTGGTGGTAAAAGTGACAATAATAGACAAATAACTAAATATAATACAAATGTAGATAGCATGTTTCAGTTGTGTTCTTTTTCTTGTGATTCAAGTCAATCCTAAATGCTGTCCTGCTGAGGAGTGAGCTACAGTTCAATAGAGCTAATGTACAACAGCAGGAGTGAAACGACTCTGGTGTGTGTGGCAAGAGTCAGGATAGTGCAATGGAGATATGATGGTGGAAAAGTGTAAAGACAAAATCACAAAGAACCAAGTAAGAGCTTGTATAAGAGCTTTGAAAATGTGCCCCATGCAGTTATTTCAAGTAGCCTGTAAGTATTTATGTGTTTTAATGCAGTTTTAATTATAACCTTCCAAAATATAAAACTGACAATACTTTCGGCAAGATCTCTTAATAGTAAACCATCGACAATTAGTGGATTGTTTTATGCATTACAATTAATGTAATAATTTGCAAACTGTCCGTCCAGTCCTTTATCAACTGTTGCCGTCATTGAGTAAACAAAAAGGACGCTTTTCCTCTCAGCTCATGTTGTTTCTTTTCTTTTCTTTTTTTTGGCTTTGGAATTGTGAAACATTTTGCTTGCATTCTCAATTTTATGATCACCACAATCAGAGCCTCTTAAACACAAGCAGTGCCAGAAAACCTCACTGAAAGTGAGTTTCTTGTCTCAAAATAATATGGTGAACTGCCCTTTTTAAACAGAAATCTGTCTAAAGAGAAAACACCACTTTTGCCTCCTGCTGTCTCAAAACAGACCAAAGAGTCTTATAGACAAAGTAATTGTTTTCTTTTTAGTAAATATTTTCCTTTCTCTTTTACAGCTGGAGATAAGACTTGAGTCTTTAAAATAGTGAAAGCAACACATTACTCCCGCTGTTCAGAGAGAGACGCACAGTGAGAAATGAGATTTGTTATGGTCAAAGCAGATGAAGTGGGCTGAGAAAATAAATAATGTGTTCAAACATGTCAAGTCAAGTAGTAGGTAAAAAAAAAATATTCAGCAAACCAAGAAAGCTAAGTAAGTGGTATAGTGGTTTGCGCTTCTGTCTCTCACCGTTTAAATTGTGGGTAAAATCCTTCAACCCATACAAGTAGAGCATGCATTTTCTTTTCGTGTTATGAGAGTTTTTTTCCACATATTCTGGCTATACTCTGGCATGTGCTGGGAGAAACGAAACTGTGCCGAATTTAATGTACAGTAAAAAGGAGTTTTGTGTTTGTGTCTGTATTTATATCAGCCCTGTGACAAACTAGCCAATGTCCAAGGTACACCCTACCCAAGGCCCATACTGTAGTTGCGGGGATAATCTCCAGTCACATTCAACTCCCAACAAAAATGAGCCCAGTTAAATTCTAAACCCATTACAATACAGGATTGCACAAATATGTCACCACAGGCACAGATGATATATTTGCTGTTTTATTTCTGTGACAATATTTTACCCTGTAACAGGTGTTGTATAAAGCTAATTCTTATTTAAATTGGCTTCAAGGAAGTGCAGTGGATTATGCAATGTGTTTAACATGAATAATCAGTTGTGTAACAAAGGCTGTGGACACAATATCCATTGTGACAAACAGTTGTATTTCTTTTAGACTTACACAGAATGGTTAAAGTGCATCTCACAGAAATGTTGAAAGAACTTCGTGTGACCTCCTCTTTTCATTTTCACTACAGACCTTTGATGTGAAATGGCAAACAGGAGTATGACTAGTCCCATTGCTTTAAGAGACTCTTGACTGGGCCTCCTGCTGTCTTGGACTTCACAGATCTCTAAGCTGTTTTAATAACCTTGGTCATGCTGTAAAGTAGGACTACATTGTGCTAAGAGCTACGAGCCGTGACACTAGGACTTAAGCCACTGCTGTCAGGTTTTAATAGGATTAAGAGTTAATGGTGGTGGATTTTAGTCATTTTTACTTCATTTTAGGAGGGCATGTGAACACAACTTTTTATGGTATACATTTCTCAAAATATACCAAACAAATTCACTTGCAATTAGTGTATGTCAGCTGTAGGCCATTTAATTTTTACATTGTCCTAGGGGATCCCAAATTATGGGCCAATATGCTAAAGTAGCCCACTAAAACTTTTTAATAAAATATTTTTATTTCACCTTATATATGACAATGAACATTCCATTGTGGTTCTGATCAAATGATTATGAAAATAATTGGGTCCTATGGTCACACTCATAGTAGCTATTTAACCCTCATCAAACACCTTAAAAAATCCACTCTTGATGGTTTAGTTAACAGGATAGTTAGTTAGACATCTTGTAATGTTCTGTATACAATTGATATTCAGTATGATATGTGGAGAATGGCCTTGGCAGACAATATACTGCATTTGCTTGAGCTGCCTGTTGTAGCATCTTGCAATGGAGTCTATTAGGAGCCGTTTATTAGAGAAACAGATGGACAGAGGGAGACAATACAGACTGATGCAGCCAATGGTATCTACACTATTAAGCACAATCCAGACAAAGAAATGTATTGTGAAAACATAAGGGTGGTTTTGCAATGTGAAAATGTATACAACATTTGCATAAACTTTGAAAGATGTTTGAAAGTGCACATCCAGGTTACATAATAGAGCTGTGTACAAGGCCTGCCCTTTTAAAACTTTATATACATGACCTTTAACAAGTGTAAACCAACAGTCAGGACCAGGAGCAACTTTGTGACTCGCTGAGAAAAATGGCACATACCACTACAAATACTGAAAAATCAACCTGGACTGTAACAGAAGAAAACAAAACCCTTTTTTGTGGCACATGTAATAAATGAGGCATTTTTAAAGTGAACTGGGTAATTGCTGGATATTGTTGGGTGATGTCACTTGTTCTGCTTTGGTATTATAATTCTCTTTTCCAGCCAATGTATTGGCAGCAGGAAGAAAAGGCTGCTATTTGTTGTTCTTAAATCTAAGTACAGACTAACATATTAAAAGAGTGTCTGTGTTAATGGCACATTAGTGGTACATGTCCAGCTCAGTCTTATTGGGCACATAGACCACCTGGTGGGACTGCTCTGTTTCCAGGCAGCTTGGAGCATTGTGGGATTGCCAGGCAACTGGCACTGACTTAAGAAGTAATGGTTTCAACAAAGAACATGGCAATACTAAAGCAACAGACAAAACATTTTAATTAGTCATTTTACAATGCCAGATGACAATTTACTTTTGTAATGAGCCAGAAATTATTAGTTGTTGTTATCCTTGTTCTAGAACAGGATGCATGTTACTTAAGTTTTGGATTGTAATTTACAGATTACTTTTGTTTTCAATTCCTCTATTTTGTAAATAAATCCATAAAAATGGCTTTTTGAAGTAGTTTTGCGTAAAACAGTGTGACCTTTCAAAGTTGTCACTATGTGTTCTATTACATGTCCATTTCCAGAGCTTTCTAGTATAAAACTTTGTTTGGTAGGACCATGGCATCACTTGTTTCTAATCGATGTGCACAGCTTGACTGACATGTGTCAGTGTTTGGGCTGCTTCAAGGGCTCTCAGTCATTTCCTCTGACCATCAAGAGAAGTGCTCATTTCAGCCTGGTCACCAGTCACTCATCAACGCCTCTCTGTGTTCAAGTGTTGTACTGTTAAAAACACTGAGAATGTACTTGAGCTTTATAACTGATGCTACATGGGCTTTTAATTAGGAGAAAATTCGGTTCATTTAACGTTAGAGATTGTCTCACTTCAGACATGTTTACACTTGAAATACTGTGGACCCAGCAGTCAGTGTGTACCTGCTTTAGTGCTTGAGTCTGCACTGGAGAAAGGGTGGCTTAGTACCACCGCTTGCAAATGCATCAAATCATTAAAATGCTTGTGGCGAGGAATTCCTCAGAGTGTTGGGAATGAAGATAAATGCTTATTCTCACCACTCCAAGTCACATCTTCTGCTGCTAAAGACTGTCCCTGAAGTCAAATCATCCAAGTGACCATTTTTTCTGCAGCACACAAGGCCTGTGGCATGAGGCTGCTGCTTCTGATGGAGGAGACAGGACACCAGCTGTTCTGAGGAGGGCTCCACTTCAACTCATCACATTTATCACATTTATAACATGTACAGAGCACATGTTATTTTTAATCACATATACATAAGAAAGAGTTTCACTATGTAACTGACATCTAATTAGTTTTCTGAACATTAAAAATATTTTCAACAACAAAATAACAAAAAGAATGTGTTGGACTACAAGTCCCACAAGTTTCATATTATACCCTGTTAAATGGAGTTATATTTGCAATGGTAATATCCCTACTTTATATTGTAGGCATTAATTCATCCATTAGACATCAGTGAGCCAGTATAGAGTGACTGGAGAAGGTGATACAAAGAAAACTCTTTCTATACTTCCTCATTCAAGAGACTGAGGTATAAAGAAAGAGATTAGAAGTGAAGCTCGACTGGTTTCATTTTCTCTCGGAGCACTTAGGTTATTATTATATGCACCTCAATCTAATCTGTGCATTAGGTATTAGACTGCAGATAATAATCAGCCTTCAACATTCTCTCACTGATAGCTTTCAACAATTTTGGCACCACAACAAGCGCAGGTATAAGCTCTAAATGAAGATGTTATTTTGTGACTATGTGATATTAAATTACTCAACAAGCCTTTCATTTCAACCAACTGGACCTACAAAATATCACACATTATTTCCAAGGCAGAAGCTCTATTCCACCCAGTGCACCAGAGTCCAAACAAGAATTTTCAGAGCCTGACAGCCGCAACTAAATACTTTCCTTTTCTATACAAATCTGTTAGTCTGGTCTATTGTTGATTAGATGCAATTTTTGATGTATATAAAACATTTGAAATGTCAGACATGACATTAAGAAGCCACACAGCTACACACAGCTGTCACATTAGCAAAGTTTGTTTGGTTCATGATTGGTCTATCCCTTAATGGCCAAGAAATTATTCACTGTGAGCAAGGGACCAGACCACACTTTTGAAAAAACAAATAGTGGGGCTGGTATACCAGGCTACCATGCTGCAGAGTTAGTTTTTATGACCCTGATCTTACAATAGCACAAAATATTAAGCATTTAAATTCATTTCTGGATTTAGACAGTGAATCTGGATTTAGATAAGAAACATTGGAGCTTATTTTTCAAATAAAAACGAACATTTTGAGGTAAATTATGAAAACTCCTCGTGAACATGCAAATGAGCTTTAGTTGGAAATGGAAAATGTTGAGTAAACTATTGCTGTTAAATACCCTTCACTGGATTGTGGGACTTCATCGACCTTAAGTGCACCAAAGGCCAAATCATGTCACAATTACGAACCCTGTCACAAAGAATCAGATGTACAACACAGGGCAACATCTTCAGCCATCTAATAACAGTGCATTTAATGACGTGTCCAAAAATGACACACTGTCAACAAGGACTATATGATGAAATCAGTGCAAAGAGATTTAGAATTTGTATTCAGAAAAATACACCATACAAGCTGCTTCAGTCTTGAATAAGTAACTGGTGAATAGCAAAATCCCGTGGTGAGGAAAATTACATTTGATTTTCGATTCATGACATTCATGGCTTCTGACACTGAACAGCTCTGGTGACATTTGTATGTACAGAATGTACTGCTAATGCTACACATACTGTGCATTATTAATTAATTGAGCTTATAACCATATGCTAGGAGATTGTCTTACCAGTGTCAACAGTAGCTAGGATGTAATGAACTTGTGACACATTTAGAGAGTTTTACAGAACAGAGCAATAAAACATATCTTTTGAGTGGTACTGGTCTGAAATACATGTTTTTTATTTACGATGAAAGAATAAAGACAAATGATTCAGTTAAAAGCCTAAATAGACCAATTTCATCTATAACACAAATTCAATGTACAGCAGAATTGCCCTCAAAGGATAGTCAAAAAGAGCGAAATGTGGATTATTTATAAATATAATATAAATTGCCAACAACAATTACAGTTGAGTATGGTTATAGTATATCCACTTCTCAGACTAAGGAGGTATCTGACCTGACTTATTTGTCTGTTAATAGCACTGATTCGTCTGTCACTGAGTCCAAGACAAATTTCCCTTAGAAGACAATAAAAGTCTATTCTATTCTGTTACAATAATTTTACATTCAGAGGTTTTATCACTTGTTCCCTAATTTA
>JAVQKG010327274.1:0-20135 GCA_036025885.1 Hypseleotris bucephala | reverse complement strand
ACACCCGTCACCAAAAAATTCAGGCGACAAATTTTTTTGTTACACTGTCAACAAATAATCCAGGCGACAATATTTTTGTTACACCCGTCACCAAATAAACCAGGCACCAAATAATCCGGGCGACAAATTGTTTTGTTACACTGTCACCAAATAATCCAGGCGACAATTTTTTTTGTTACACCCATCACCAAATAAACCAGGCGCCAAATAATCCAGGCGACAATTTTTCTTTTCACCCGTCAACAAAAAATTCAGGCAACAATTTTTTTGTTACACCTGTCTCCAAATAAACCAGGCACCAAATAATCCGTGCGACAAATTTTTTTGTTACACCCGCCACCAAATAAACCAGGCACCAAATAATCCAGGCGACAATTTTTTGTTTTTACACCCGTGACCAAATAATCCAGGCACCAAATAATCCAGACGACAACGTTTTTGTTACACCCATTACCAAATAATCCAGGCACCAAGTAATCCAGATGACAAATTCATGTGTTACACCCGTCACCAGTTAATACAGACGACAAACTCAGGCGTTACACCTGTCACCAAATAATCCAGGCACCAAGTAATCCAAACTACTGGTGTTACACCCCGCCATTAAATAATCCAGATGACTAATTCAGGTATTACACCCAGGCACCAAATAATCCAAATCATCCAGACAACAAATTCGGGTTTACACCCCGTCACCAAAAAACCCACACTACAAATTCAGGTGTAATTGTATAAGTATGTCGAAAGCACCACACAAAATGCAGCAATGACTATTATCAGGTTGATAACCGATAATTATTTACAAACTCGGTGCTCATTAAGCTGCTCCTGCCCAATATAGCCCTGCTGAAGACCTAATAATCCAGGTGTTCCACCCATCACCAAATAATCCAGATTACAAATTCAGGTGTTACACACAGTCACCACACAAACCAGATGACATATTCATGTTCTATTCAATATAATCCAGACTACAAATTCAGGCGTTACACCCGTCACCAAATAATCCAGACCACAAATTCAGGCGCCCCACCCCATCACCACAAAATCCAGACTACAAATTCACGTATTACACCATATAATCCAGTCTACAAATTCAGGTGTTACACACAGTCACCACACAAACCAGATGACATATTCAGGTTCTATACAGTATTATCCAGACTACAAATTGAGGCGTCAAATGAGAAAACTAGCCACTCTGCCAAAGTACACCCCAACAAGTATACAGATCTGTGTCTACATGCATTTCTTCGGACAGATCAGTGTGTATATTTCTTGCAGCAATATAACAATCTAGTGTATTGTGGAAACGGTGAGGAATTTGTTTTGAAAAGAAAATTAGTATGGAATCATCCTTGTTTCCTCTATGCCTATTGAAGAACACCCTATACTCTAGTGACCTGTGTTACACTGTGCACAGTCCAGGACGAGCATATGTGATGTATTTGAAATGCAAAGCAGCCACGCCAAGACGATGCTTCATTAATAATTGCCATAATTGTATAAGTATGTGGAAAGCACCACACAAAATGCAGCAATGACTATTATCAGGTTGATAACCGATAATTACTTACAAACTCGGTGCTCATTAAGCTGCTCCTGCAGAGAGAGGCCCAATATAGCCCTGCTGAAGACCGCCCCCCACCCCCTGTCCCCCCACTGCTCCCTCCCGCTCCCCCACAATGCCTTTCATTCCATCTGTTTGGCTTTATCGGCCCAAGCTACTTCAGTCTTGTTACCACCGAGGGGTACAATACACTTTGGAACAGCTCATGATAAAGATTGTGCTGTTTTGTTGTTTCGACTAAATCCCTTCTTTCACGGCACTGTCAAACACTGTCAGCTAAACTACCAACACTGACACACTAATGTGGTCATTGTGGGGGGAGGAGAAAATGACAATGATGGGTCGGAGTGAGAATCGAACCACCATCCTATTCTACCACCTGAGCCCTTGTCATCTCAGGTCAGATTGTTTTAACTGTATTTGGGGTGTTGTCAGACCTTATTGTGTCTTATCTACCTTTTAGCCACCTCTGTTTTGGGGCAGACTCAAAGAAATTCGGCAACCCTACTACACCTTCAAATACCCCAACACTTTCACACATAGGCATTGTGTGGGAAGTGTTTTGCCCATGGACACAGCAGGAGCAGGAATCGAACAGTCAACAGTCAACCCTTACCCTTCAGAGGGCCACCTTCTATACTTGCTGCCTCAGCTTTGTCAAAGTCTTCAAAAATCAAATTGATGATGAATTAACCTAATACATTCATGAATGAGCATGGTGGCGTAAGTGTCTTGGCCAAGCACAGAGCAGAAATCAAACCAATTCCAATTAGTATACTTGCCATCTCAGCTTCGTCAAAGTCTGGCTATACCACACTGGCAGAAGCGCACCTTTATTTTCATCACTTTCAACCATTTTCTTCTGCAATATCCTGTTTATTTATGTACAAGGCATATTGCTCCTCCACTGCCCTGCGTCTTTCCACAATCTTTCTCTTGCTGAAAGATTAACCATCCCCTTCGCATCTCTTCTCATCTATCATCCTAATGGGGGCTACGCGAGGGGGAAAAACAACAATTTGCACAGGGAGAAACCGCCACAAAAGGGCAGGCAAAGTGTCACGATTGCCGCCGTCCATCAAGTCTTAGCCTTCACCAAGTCGGATTTACCACGGCGCCAGACATTGTATTAATCATACGCATTAGAGGAATTTATGGAGACAATGTGATGAATGAAAGCGAAAAGTACCTTAAAATGTTGGTGCCGCCAACAAAACAAATCCGATTTTTACCAACCTTCTAACTTGACATAGAGATCGGAAAACATCACAGAACGACATCTTGGTATTACTGAATTGTCACTTATCTTTACTAAGTTTAATCTATGCATTAGGATTCAAGGCATAGTTTTCGGTGCCAGTTTTTTGGCCAGAGAATGGGTTGAAATTGAGAAAATATCCATTGAGCAGCTAACTACTTCTATTTCTATTAATATTGCGACTTCAGGACCAAAGAGGTAATTCTGACACATTTTGCCCAGTGTTGCCAGAAATATCCTGACATTTAATCTTCTATGGGTCTGTTGAAGGTCTGGCGTCTCTTAATGAGGATATGGTCAGGGCTGGAAATAGGCATCTCTTCTGCATTCATCGACTAATTTTTGTGGACTATCAAAAGACTGCCCCAATCTCTCATGTCTAAATGTCAGTTGATTAACATTTGTCAAAAAAGAAGAATTAAGTTGAAAAAGTTGAAAGAAGAGCAGATTTGCCCTATAATAAGTAAGATGTTGGGTTGACATAGCTAACCTAAGCATGCAGTTTGGTATAGGTTTTACATTCCTTGCAACCATTTATATTTATTTGGGCTATATTGATTCTCAAACTGTGGTACAGGGAGTGCTGTTGGTACTTGGTCACAAAACGTGATAGGGGGTCTCAAAAAGTTATAGAATGTCAAGGAAATGGCTACTATAGAGTGATGTACCTCAAAGGGGTTAGCCTGATCTTTCTCCAGACCTGAACCGCATAGTTTGTAAACAAAAAATTGACAAATTCCAGAGTGGAGGCAATACCACAATACATACTATATCAATAAAGAAATTAACATTAGCCTCAAAGTACTGCAAATCCAGATGGTTTTGACAAATGACAACCACTCTGCTACATGTAGGTATATCTTCAGAGCCTGGTTAGGAAACATTAACTCAAGATTTTCTATTCTCCACACATTTTACCTGAAAGTTAATCAAATATCCTAGCTTTTTGTCACTATAACATATTTTGAGAAACATATAGAAGTGCGAGTAGTGCTGACTTGTATGCTGATTTACTAAGTGTTAAGACTATACTACAATAAGATGTATGTAGTACTTATTACTTGCTGTTTGGGGCTGAACGTGGTCCCAGTCCGTAGTGTCCTCCTGTGACAGTGGGAGCAGGCCTCTGTGGGGGTCCTTCTGAAGCACATGCTCTCACTCCACAGGCTGCACGGGCGAAGTGTCGAAACTCCTCTAGACGTGAGAGCACAAACACACACCACACATCAACCACACATATCTCCTCTTTCTTCTTCTCTCGGTCTGTTCTCAAAGCGGCCATTTTCCCTCCGGCGTTGTCCTCTTCTTGTCATTTTTGTTGCTGTTTATTTGTCTGTCTGTGTTCCTCTCCCGCTTGTTCCCATCCTCCTGTCAATATTAGTCTTTGTTCGTCAGTGTCTTGGAAATCGGGCTCTGCAATGCCTGCAATGCACAAAAACATTGTTGAGACGAGTGAGTGTGAGTTTTAGATTAGTACTTTCAATACTCTACTCACAAAAAATCAGGGATATTTGATTTTAGGTGGAAGTACATAATGTTTCTAATGTGCTAAGCAACCTATACAATAAATATTTTATGAGATGCTGTAATATCAGTGGAGCATGAAACTTCATCCCAATATGTCCAATATCTCTAACCTTTTTTGACTTGTATATTTCCAATTGTTAGGTGCTTTACTTTACCCCTGAACCACTACCCCCCTGAAACTGCTGTGAAAATGCTGTGTTTAGTTCAGTTGGTCGCACCAAAGCTTAAACAACTCACTCCAGGGTTGTGGGTTCAAATCTGACCCATGATAGTTTGACCTATCCTGCAAACCCCTTTACAATTTTCTGCCACTTGTCAACTGGCCTAAACAATATACGTTAAATACATAAAAGCCCCATAATATGTAGTAGGCTGTATTGACATTACTGTAAAAGAAAACCAGCCAGAACTGCAGGAGTGACATTCTCCAAACTGATTGCTAAAGATATAGAAACTGTGAAGTCATTGCAATCTTTAAAACCATCTTTAAAATCATTTCTCCTTTTTTTTCAATATATGAAAACAGTGTTGAGACTTCCACAGTAAGTTTTCAGATTAGCACATCCGGCACTTATTCCACACCTTTGGCTTTGTTAAGACAGTAGAGACTCACTTTGTTTAGTTGCTTTTGTGAAATATCGCTAGGTAAAAATAGCTTTAGCTTGTCTGGAGAAAGTTGCCCTCAGCAGCCTTAATTAAAGCACAGCAGAGGAAGTCTAAAGTGGGGCTATGTGCTTAAGGAGAGAGAAATAACAACTACTGCTCCAGCAAAAGGCTCAGACACAAAATTATGGACTGCAGGCTGCCCATAGACTGACCTGACGCTAACATGACATGAATCTGGAGTGTTAGCAATGTAGCCTATGGTGAAATACAGTCTTGAGAAGGTAGTCATGCAAGCTTTCAAACTGTTCACTTCAGTAGCCACAAAAATAGGCAAGATTAATCAAAGAAAAACAAAACCACTTCAACAAAATTTGATTACAGCTACAAAATATATTGAAAAACTATTATTATTACATTATAAACAAACACAATGTATAGACTAATGTAAAACTCGAAATATAGCGTATATATTGCAATAACAAAATGATCTTTAATTTGACATCGACTTATAATCATTGTTGTCATTTCTTCCTCCTTTTAGTCTTGCTTTCTTAAGACTAGTGCTTGTTAAGTTTTGTGTTTTGACATTGATTGCAATATTCATCATAGCTATTGAATATTAAATACACTTTTTTTATTCAAATGGAATACACAGATAAGTGCAGATGACATCCATGACATCATCACATGCAAAAAGATATTTCTGACTAGTGACTAGTAACTTTTAAAAAGGACCAGTGAGTAACTGGCCAGTGTAGTTGTCTGCCATAGGTATCAGTGACTCCAGTTTGTGTGCTAAAAAGAATACTATTACACAGAACGCAATACAGAAAAATTGTGTGCAATAGAAAAGGTAAGTAAAGGTCAGAACTAATATGACACAGCACTATCTGAAGACTATTATTCCATAAAATGCATTATTATTACGTCTAACACCATAGTATATGTTTTGAGCCTAAAGCATTGGTAATGGCTCTCTGTAAGCATATATGGATTAGTGTCTGACTGTAGCATCCTAAACAGAGTGGACTGAGATGGCTTGGAGTGTCCTCTACTGACTCCACACTAGCATCCGTTCCCTTATCCGCCCTGGGGCAGACGTGGCCTCAGATGTTCCAACCAGCAACAGCGGCGGCATGCCTTAGTTAGTGGGCGTCAGTCAGTCACCAGTTTTTGAACAGGTAGCTCAGCCCTTTCCTACAAAGCTTCATCTGATTTAATGTAATAGAAAGCCTTTGGGCCTCTTTTAGCAATTTGGAGTCAACACACAAACACGCCCACACTCCACTGCAAACTCTTTCCACGGCGGCCCCTTCATGTGCAAATGTGCTGAACAAGTGTGCCTCCACCATAAGCGAGCTTTCCCCACTGATTCTACCCACCATTTCCCTCTATCCCTGCTCTAATATAACACATGAGCGGTCGGGCTAATTCAAAAAGCCCATAACACACAAAACCACCAACTTTCTTCACTTGAAATAGCTGTCCGTTTAGAGTGCCACCCACGCTGGGCCTCAAAGTCGTTTCATTCTGGAGAGAGTTCTGAGAACGTAGCCCTGGTTTAGTGAAGGAAAGAACCAGAGCTGCTTGTGTGTCAGTGGAGGAGGGAGACCTGTCAAAAGCCAGATTGATATGTGCAACACTCCGCTCACAACCTGCTGAAGAGAGGAGGCTGTTTCTTAGGAAAATTTTGGAGGTGATTGGCTGAAGAGGACCCCACAGTTTTGGCCAATAATAGCAATGACTCAGAGAACAAAGCTACAATAAATTATGATTGGCTATGTACAGTATCTATGACATTAGCATACATTGAAGGTTAAAGTTTCCTAATATGGAAAAATGTTTAATGCTTTATCTGACCCTGTTCTATTATGTAAAGTACTATGTAGTGTTAATTATTTTACTTTAGTCCTGCCCCTGGACTTTACAGCAACATCATATCTGACTGGGTTACCACTTTGACCAATAGTAGTGAAGTTTTACTGTATTCCCTCTCTCCCCTGGCCTCTACAGACTATCTACATCATTCAACAGGATAAGATAATCCAATTTAACCCTTTTTTATTTATTACTTTTTAAGTTTTTCTTATCTTAGGAAACTTACAGACTGTACCTTAAGGTTTTTCAGCATTGCCATGTTGCTAAAAAGTACCTGTTGCTTCTGAGAAACCTAAAACCTAAATCACCCAAGATACATTTTTGTGAGATAGTTAAAAGTTACTTCAAAATAATACAAAAAAGTGAATAAAAGCATATTTTGTGTACAGCCCTTATTACTACCCACCTGTGTGATGCCATAGAAGTTTCCTCTAGATGTTTATTGTGTAGATGATCTTGACACAGTGTTTGATTGGCAGTCCTCTCCAGCTGTTGGGAGACTCATCAGTGCCTGTTTTCTGCTGACTTGGCTTTGGCATCTGTTGCTGAAGATTAAAATGCAGAACAAGCAGAGATCAAACTGTACACTGGTATTGTTTTTCCGTCAGATGTGCTTACACTCTCAATTTGGAGCCCGACTCTGATCTGGACGGGAATGACCTGTGTGGAAGTTAAAGGCTATTTGAGGTTTTATGTGAGACCATGTGTCTGTGGTATTCTAAAACTCTCCCCTAAGTGCAGTGGCAGGAAGCTAGAGGTCATCCTCGTGTTACTGTGGGTTCTCTCTGAATACTCCTGCTTCCTCCCACCGCCCAAAGACATGCATGTGCTGGGAGAACTGATAGATCTACATTATCCTATTGTCCTATATGTAGATTACATCACAACTTTTATTAAGCCAAGATCACGGTTTTAGTTTACTTTGAATTTTCTGCCTTACACGGGAGCCTACTACATAAAATGTTTTACTACAAATTCATTGTAAATCCACTTTATGTTAATCACAAGATTTAATACTATTTTTTTTAAATGTATTTATTAATATGAACAATAATTGGCAATTGTCCAGGGTGTAAGGTCCATAGCTCCTAGGTTAGGCTCCAGTCACTCGTGACCTCTAACGGGAAAAGAATAAATGAATGATTTAGATGTTGCCAACTGGAGCAATTCACTGTCACTTTAAACCTATGCAGTGTATTAAAACAATTAATTTCTGGTTTTGATATACACCCAAGTTCTTTTTCTCAAATATGCATATAACTGTCCACCTCCTACCTCCCTGTTTAACCAGCCTGGCTTACAACCAAATGTGAAGATAGTTAGATTCCCTATATCCACCTGACAGATATTGTGGATGGGAGCTGAAGCTGGATAAATAAAAGCAGTATTCCCATGGCACCTGGGCCTGAGGCGATCACATTGCTGGCAGGCAAACAGGCAGCGCCCAGCAGGCCCGGGATGTATCAGGCGGCCTATTGGAGACCTGACAGCTGATTTAGCCTAGCCTTAATGAGCGGAGGGCATAGGCGCTTACATAACAACAGCACACACAGATTGCACACGCTAGCACAATATAGCGGGAGGACGAGAGGCTAGTGTTATTAAATATTGTAGAGATAAGATGAAGAAATCTGCTATTACCTTTAGTGTGAGCGTTTCCTGCTTTACTGGATGGTGCTTTGATTGGCTTACTTTACCTGCTGTAATGGTGTTGGAAACATTTCAGCTACATATCCATATGTTTATTTCCTTTAACTTTACTCCATTGGAGCCTTTGTGTGGCTGAATCCAGCAACTTTGGGCTTGAGGTGGGATGCAATTCTCTGGTAGTCACATTCACTCCCAATGGATAATTTAAACTGACAATGTCTTTGGACAGTGGAGGAAGGAAGAGAAAAGAGTAATACAAGAGTGCTATCAATTTACAATGTTGAATTGAGTAAAAATGTTGTTATTATAGGACACTTACGTGGCCTACCTTAAGTGTATACAATACCAACTTTGCAAACTTGCAAACTCTGACCCTGAAAAAGAGGTAACCAAAAGCCTAATAACAAGCATTCAACTGAACACTCGAATTGTATTTGGACATGAAATTCTGTTTATTATGAATATAGACAATATAGTGAAGACACACAAGTATTCAAGTATGATAGCACAACCCTTAACATCTTTGATACATTCTAAAATGTGCCATTTCTGTTGGTCTAGTAACTATGACATGTAATCAAGCAATCACAGCAACAGATTTGAGAGAGCCTCTGACAAAGTGGAAGGCCGAAGTGCTTTTATTGCTGCTTATAAAGATGTTCAATAGAAGTCTATAGAATCTAGCTGCTCTTTATTTCCTTTTACACTATCAGGAATGATTTTAACACTTACAAATGAAGGGCAGTGAATCTGGGCAACAATTTGATCAAATATTGTAGCTAAAGGCTTAATGTGTGTTTAACAGCACTGGAGCCTGGCCAGACCCAATGACTTTCTTGTAAACTTTTGCCATTCAACCTTACTTTTCTTATCTGACCAAACATAATCAATAAGAATGCTTAGTGACTATTGGTCAAAGTGGTAACCATGGATGTATTAATAAAAGCAGGATATAGGATGCAAGATGGCCGCCGTTTATTTCAATACATTTTGCTCAGTGGTGCCAGTATGGGCTGTTTCATGGGGGCCGCCATTTCTGCATTCCAAAGAACCAACATGCGCAGTTGTGGCCTTCACGAGGACCTGTGGTCCACCCTGACCATACTGGCATCACAGCGGAGGGGGCGGTGCCTTATCTTGATTTTTAATAGATCCATGCAGGTAACGCATACTGATAACACATTATAGTAAGTTGCTACATTTTGAGAAAGTTGTTAACTGCATTTTAGAATAACTTTTGCAATATGTAATAGCTTACTACAAAATGCCTTAAATTTGATTACATATTGCATTTTGTCTGTTTATTACAAAATGTTTGGCAGATTATAACATATTGTAGACTTGTATAACATAATGTGGCTCTAAATAAAGCATTTAATAACGTATCTAACATTTCTTATTTTGTGAAAGTTGCAATCTACACCTTTAAGCCCATTTTCCAGGCAAAAACTTCAAAACTCCAGCCAACAGGCGTGAATAAACGACAATATTTTTTCTTTTAGTTTGCGTATTTTATATTGTGTCATACCTGAACTACAACAATTCTAAATGTGCGTCCTGGTCAGGGCGATAGTGTGATAGTGTGAGATAGTTTGAAAGCCTTGGCAAACTCTCTCCAAGTTCTGCTAGTTAATCCCTTTGTCTGGCCAGGCTGGCAGCACTGTGCAATCAATGACAACTACTGAAGTGTCTATTGCGGACGGCCTTAGCTCTCGACTTGTTGGAAGCATATATGTTCTGACAACACAGATGTCAGGGGGCACCCTCGGGACCCCGGCCTGTCACCGTGACGACGAGGGACAGGTCAGAGTTCGCTGTGCACCCCCTGCTGCTTCAGTACGGGTTGACAGGCCACGGGAGTCTGGAAGTCCATGATGTACTGGCATTTGCTGGGCTCTTTGGCCGATCGCAGGCCCGTCTCTGTTCCGCATGTCAGCGTGACCTAGAAACATACAAGAGGAGAAAGTTGGTGAAGAGCAGAGTCAAGAGGCGCTTCACTTCTATCTCACAAAGGCGGCTGATTGAAGAGTGTTGTACCTTTGTGCAGTTATAGAGCAAATCAAGTCAATTGACAATATTATGCAAAATAAGCAGGACAGGGTGAAAGAGGTGATTGCTCAAGTCTTGCAACATTATAACTGGATATACACTGAGAATGCAAGTGAATTCTAGGACACAATTTTCTATTGTGTAGTAACTTGAAAAGGCTAGGCAAAGATATTTCTGCTATTACAACTATTTATTCATTCTGTTTCTTCTGGTATTTGCTGTATTGGATGAATGGAAGTTAGACAACTATGGGCCTCGAGCAGGGTATGACTTGTCAAAGACATCTATTCACTCTCACATTCATTCACTATGGTCAAGTTACAGTCACCAATTGACCTGCATGTCTTTGGATGGTGGGATGAAACTGAAAAGAGAGCCGACAGTATCACATGGGGAATCTAACCACCTTCTTGCTGAAAAGCAGGAATGCTAACCACTTTGCCACTGTACTATTTTGGGTTACACAAAAAAGTAATATTAGAGCCTTGAATGAGAATGTGTTGGACTAGTTCCATATTTTCAGAAGTCTAATTTCATCAATGTTAGCAATTATTACAGCTAGTAAGAGCCTTTTTCTTATTATTCTTATTATATAATTTTAGAAAATGCACTATAGGTAAAAATATCTGACTAGAAGTTATACAGGGAAATTCTTCCTCTTTAGTATTAGGAGTTTAAAAGAGGTGATATGGCTTGCCACACCTAAACAAGATGTAGTAAGTGACAATGAACCAAGTGGATCTAGTTAGTCGGTTTATCATTGACCGTAGCTGTCTTCATTTCGAGGTTGCTTCAGTGAATAAAAAGTCTGGGGAAAAGCTGGTATAGGATTGGGACAGATGCATTGTGGGATATCACCCCCCTGCACCCCCCAACACGGAGGAAGTGATTACCACTACCCTGACTTTAATAGGTGACTTTGACGCCCTCTGCAAGAAGTGTATGGGGAAAAAAAGCAACTTATTGTACTTGGAGGGGGTTTCCATGGCAACTCCCCTCACATCATACTGGATCCCCTGTACAGACAATGTTTCTGGGCGAACAAAGGCACCTGGCGAGGCGAGAGATGGGGACTTGACAGGTAGTATTGTGCTCAAGTTTCAAGCCTACGGTACAAAACTGGTGATTTGGTTTGTACTTGGACAAAGACTAAAATAGCTTGCCTTTTGTTGCTTTTCTCAGATATTAAGCCTACAAAAAAATAATGCACAATGTTTTAGTTTTGATGCCAAAGTCAAGGATCAATAAATCTGCAGGGGAAATTTTTGTTCTAATACAAAATCTATGCATTTAGATATGAGGAGTATCTGTCAGTACTGGGAGATATAAATAATAGACAAGTGGAAGGGAGGAAGTGTAGAATTATTTTTAGGCTAAAGGTGAAGCTGTATGGTGGAGCAGACGTGAAGGCAGAATGGAGGTCCCGATTTACGATCAGGTAAAACGCAATTGTTTTACACCTATTTAATAAATCTGTCACTGAAGGAACACATGACATCAAATAATATTGAATGAAAAGGCAAAATTTGAGACTAAAATCCGTCTGTTTATTTAGCATTATTATTACTATTATTATTAGCATAATATCTAGCATTTCGGATTGGTTTACATTACATTGGTAAACTCCGCCCTTGAAATTGAATGCGATCAGCAAGATACCAGACTAACATCTTTGTATTGAATCGGAAGAGAGTTGTGGCTGGCCAGGCTAACGATTCTCATCCAGAAGTCACTGCAATAAATCTCAAAGTAGATAGATCTCAAATGTTCACTGTTGTTGTGGCGTAGTCCTTGCTTGTGAATAAATAATGTAAAGCAATCTGTGTCTTTTGAAAAGCAATATAAAATCCAATCTAATATTATGATAGTGGTAATAAACAAAATGACAAAATAATGGCTATTGTTTTCAGAAAACAGGCAACGCTTGTAACCTGAAATGCCTTTGACTAGGTTCAGTGTGGGTCCGCTCACTCAAATCTAACAGCCACAGTCCAATGCTTGTCTTTAATTAACAAGAGACCTCCCTCCACCTCAGACCTGCACATGTTCTGCTCTCTGCTTATACAAAGATCCCCTCTAGAAACAAAACCTCTGTACTATCACTACTGCTCCACTGCAAAGACAGAACGGCCTTAACCAAAGACGGGGGCTTCAGCATTTCAAATATAATGAGCTTGTGACGCGACTTCATTTATGCACACTGGTTAGAGGGCTGTATCAAAGGAATTCAATTTAGGAGAGGGCTGGGTGGCACCACTTCATACATTTGGCCACGACATTTATTGGACTGTGATTCGAAATGAGATGATTAAAAACTATTGCATTTTTAATTGAGCAAATGCTGTCAGAATAAAAAAAAGCAAATGACCTTATAAATGAGGCTGATAGTGGAGGGCATTTTGGGTGAAATTAAGGATATATATTGGCCACTTTATTGGGTAGACCTTGTAGCTAATAAAGTAGCACCCATTGTGGCCTTCTCCATCTTCATGTTTTGTCATCTATTGTGTTCAGAAATGAGTTGATTTTAGTGTTGAGCGCTAATGTTGCTTTTGTATTATTTTAATGTAGTCTCCAATATCTGGCAGGTAAATAAGTCTACCTAATAAAGTGGCCCATATCTTTAAGACAACATAACATGATATCAAACATTAGGAAAAGATGGAGGATAAACAGTCTCTTTTTTGGCGATAAACTAAACTGACCATTAGTGCTGACAGACTGCATTGTTTGGCGAGTTCTTGAAGACTTAACCCTCAATGAATCTTGCTTTTGTGAAACACTCTAGCCCTCAGAGCAGTGGCAGCCATGACTCATGTGTCAAAGAAACAAAAGTCACATCTAAATGTACGTACACGTATTTCTAAACATGCCCGCAAATGGGTTTTCTACAAGAGCAACAAGAATGTGTTATATTTTATTTACTGTCTATTCTGTAAAGGTGCAAAAGAAGGCATCAAATAAAAAGAGTTTTTTGAGACTGAAATTCTAATGGCATCAATAGTTCATGTTGGTTTGAGCTGCGATACCAGACAGATACCAGATTTTAGTGCAAAGTGTGCTTGGAGTAAAATGTATGTTCAGGATCTCCAAAACCAGTGAATACTGTATCAACAGATGCATGACCATTTAAGTTAAATTTTGATTTTCAACCAGATTATCAAATAATAGATCATACCTCCACAAAGGGATTGCTCCTATTTCACAATGGTGATCAACAGAGGTGGCGAGCAATGAGTTAAATGTACCTAACTTTCTGAATAAATTGTACTTATCCCTTAACTACATTGTATCTCACTTATTAAGAACAATGTAATACACTGTGTAACAAACTGGAATAACATGTAACTACATTGTACATACATAATGGTTACAATGTAGGTACATGTTATTACAGTTAGTTACACAACGTATTACATTGTACTTAATGAAGTAGATACATTGTAGTTAAGGGGTAATGTAAAATAAAGTGTTACCAAATACTTGTTTGCTGTGCCTTTTATTTGTTAAATCATTATTTATCTGTATTCTCTTATTATTATTGTTGAAATAATGGTTACTGGCCTAACAAAAGCCTTCATTGTCAGTCAGTCAGTACTCACAGTGGTACTGCGGGAGCCCCCCTGCCAGCACGGCTCTCCGTTCTCATACTCCTGCTGACTGTACTGGTTCTTAGGACTTCCCGACCACATTCCCCATATGCTGCAAAAAACAAAACAAAAAAAATATATACAAAATTGTTAAAATCTATTAATCAAAACAATAACTCATCAACTTATAAACTGTGAGACAGCCGGTAATGTAGGCTGGCTTCTGCAGTAAGTGTTTCTCGTGCACAAATAAAAATCTGGCAGAACGGGCAGTCTGGCAATGCCCCGGTTTTGGCGTTCCCTTTCCTCCTTAACAATGGAAGCAAATACTAATTACCATTGAGTTGAATCTGTGATTAAAAAAAGACACAAGGGAAGCGGAGGAGACGCCAGTGGAGCCAGTCGCAAAACGTGGCTGTCCCAGAGCAAGCTAATTACATTCACACCAAACATTTCAAGAGCAATGTGGAAAAGACAAAACTGTTATAAGCCAGCACTGGTTTAATAATATACTATGTTTTCCCCCAAGGATTCTCAATAAGTGCCTAAATATACACACATCCAATTCATCTCCAAGTCTAGAAAGAAGATGGATTTGCCCAACATTTGTCTGTCTTTTATATGAACTCATTCTGAATGATTGGTTTTCTCTAGGTACACTGCTTTCTTCCCATTATACAAAGACATCCATTTGATTGACAAATTTTCCTTGAATAAGTGTGAGTAAATGGTTGTCTGCCGGTGTATGTCATCCCTGCAACTAACTTGCCATTGTCCATGGTATGCCCCATCTACGGCCCATAGTATTTTGGAAAGAAAGATTTCTTGTTTTTAGTGTTTGCATGGTACCCTTCATAGCTAATGTGAACTACTAGTTTCCATTTGGTTAAATAAAATAAATAATAACAACGCATCGGTTTTATGAAGAGCTTTTCAGGACACTCAAAGATACTTTACAGTTGCATTATTCATTCACTCCACATGTCACATTAGAGGTGATAAGCTACTTGTCTAGCCACAGCTGCCCTGTGGCACACTGACAGAGGCGTGGCTGGCCAGTCTGCACCTACGTCACCTTCGACCACCAATAAACACCAATCACACAGCCACATGCATTCATTGGCAATTTGTGTTAAGCGTCCAAGGAACACAAGCAACAACAGTATGTGCTCGGGCGGAGATTCGAACTGGCAACTCTCCTCTTACCCTCTGCACCACTGCCGCACCAGTTCATTTTGGTCGCTTATTTTCAAATATTGCAGTAGATCTATAGTAGCTCTATATTTTCCACAGAAAGCCACCAATCTCACACTGAGTACTATAGCTGTGAATGAATGTAGGTGAAGGCCATTATTGATGGCCATTGTATCAGCAGTTTAGGAATAAAAGTTTGATGAATTGTCTCTCAAATGGCATTTCGGACAAGGTTTTTGAACATAGCTAACATCTCTCGATTGTTAAGTCTATTGCAAAAGCACAGATCTTACTGTTGCAAAACCTGATCTTTTTGTCCGGAACACTTTGTCAATGTTCTTTTAATCATTGTGGATAAAGCGCGACAAGGGGCAATAAATCGGCTGTAATGTTGGTGTAATCTGTCTAAGTGCTCTCTTCACGGTGCCAGCCCTGTCGGAAAAGCACAGAATTCGATCGGCGTTCCCTCTTTGACCTTTCTTCGCCGGATTTTAGCATCACTTTGTATCTTTTTAACGACTGCTTTTAGTAATAAGAGGAGCTAATCTGCAATTCACGGTCTGTTTTGATTTTTTCATTTGCAGAGTTAATAGATCCTAATAGAATGATGGATTACCGTAATGCGCTGTTATCCTGACATCTGAATTTTTCCATTTAGCTTAAGAGACAAACTCATCTACGCACTAATAAGCATATAATTACCGGATTACTTATTGACGACAACATAGAGTAAGAGTAAATCTCTGCTGAAAACAAACAATGGATATGGATAAAGGCAATAGCAGAGATATTAAATACACAATAGACTTGGGTGTTTATGGAAAATAACAAAGAAAAAATATACAGTATAGTTTGTGAATTCTGAAAGTTATTAACTAATGTATGTTCAGCATATAACAGAAGATTAATCCAATCACATAGTTACATAAAATGGACCAGATAGTCTACAGTCTAGTAGTCTATATAGAGTATATACTGTATATATATTGACTATCTGACTTTGAAAGCGGTAATCTGTCATAATTGTTATTTTACCTTAGTCCCTCCCCTGGCCCCTACAGCAACATCAACTGAGTGGTGTGCATGGCAGTCCACACAAACTCAGATTTGATGTTGCTTATCAAGAGAAAGGATTAAGTAAAACTCGATTAAAATTGTTCAAATGTAAATGTACATTTTTTTAAGTTTTAACAATTTCTTATTTTAGGTAACCTTCAGCCTACTGTTATAATGACAGGTCATAATACAGAGAAAACTTTTTGTTAACATGAACTAGAAAAACTGAATTTTGCATTGAGGGGGTTAACCTCAAAACTAAGCAAACTAGTCTGTAAAAAGTGGGTTACAATAAAGTGACTGGGGATAAATGTGGGTCCCAAAATAAGGCCAGGTGAGAAGTTCAGTGTGACGTAATGCCTTGGTATTTGTAAAGGGATTTGACCTAGTTTTACTTGAATTATTTGAGGTTAGTCTGGGTGTAAGATTCCCCAAAATTCCAGTAGTCTACTTTTAAAAAATTAACATTTTAACACTTAAAGAAGTTTCATTAACACTATAAAGCCCGGTCAGAAGTTCTTTTTCAATTAATGTTTTTGGTATTTTGTAGAGGGATTTGACACAGTTTTACTTGGGGACAGGATAGAAGAAATTTTCCAGTTTTTGACACTTTATGTATAAATATGCCATAAGATTTGTGTAAATATACGATTTTACTTTGATCTTCCCCATCTTGCCAACATGACCTGCGGCTCACCCAGACAGTCCCCAGTGCCCGTGAGTGTAGCCTGTATGTCACCCATGCTTTATTTAAGAGCTGGAGCAGGTCAGTCGGAGGTGAATTGCTCACACCAGTGGAAGACGTCCTGACTCTTTGATTGGGTTTTAGCACTCTTTTAGTGCCGGGATGCTCTCAAATGGATTGCTGTCAAGAGGCCCGTGCAACGAGGGGTGGAAAGTGATAGGCGTTTGGTAAAAGCAATGACCAGGACAACACTGTTAAACTCAATAGTATATATGAACATGAGAATAAGTTCATGTAATACTGCAAGTCACCTTGTCCACGTGTATAGTAATATATACTTTTCTTACCGCGATGGAGGGTCTAAGGACAGGGGATGTGCTGGGACAGTCCTTTTGTTTGTGTGTTCTTTAACTGTACATTCATGTTGTTCATTCCTGATTCTGTTTGTTTATTTACACCTCCTTCTGTAAAGTCCTCTGAGACAACTTTGTTGTGATATAGGGCTATACAAATAAACTTGATTTGATTTGATTTAGTTTTAGCAGGGAGTGAATGTTTACAGTGGAGCTACAGGGGAGCGGTCTGGGGAGCTAGGTCCGCTCGCAGCCTGCTTTAGCGACAGTACCGGGTTGAAAGCACTACCAAGTCCCAGGGCTCCGCCGTAAGTCACACTATACCGGGCGCGTGGCCTAGTAGACCAGGGTCTGTAGTGAGACTCGCGGCCGCATCCGGCTCACTCTCGGCGGGATGAGTGTGGAGTCTGGCGCCAGAAAACACCAAAGCGCTTTCTGCTTCAAAATACTGCAGTTTTCTGCTTCAGTAGCGCTGGGCAAAATACTTAACCAACATCGCCTATGAATGAATGTGATTAATGTTTGCTGGTGTCTGAAAGTGCAGACTTGCAGCCACACCTGTCAACCAGGTTTTAGATACAAAGCCATATTGTTGATTCATTCTAATACAACACTATGATATAAAATCTAAGTATTGCGGTTGTGTTAGATTTACTCAGAACCTACTATTAAAATCTAACATTCTTTATATTCACTCAAATTTAATTAACACTGCTCTGTGCAACAAGCGGACACATTTGTATCCAACTTTTCATTTCTTAGAGTATACACAAAACTTATAACATTACTCACACATTCACAATTTAGAACACTGGGCGTTGTTTAAATGAATGAGCTGGTATTGTGTGTCTGTGTGTGAGGGTAGAATGTGCAGCATGTTAAAGTCAGAACTGACACATACATGTTTCACTTCAGACTCACTGTTGTCATAACACTAATGACCAGGGTTGCCAGGTGTTGTGAGAGAAACAAGTGACAAAGTTGAAGAAAAACAAAAATAAGTGTCCTGCAATAGGGAAGCACCGATACCAATACAGTTCAAAAATGGGTGCCTAGAAGTTGGATCGGTGAATAAGGCCGATACTAGAGTTTTTATACTTAAAAAAAATCTATTTTAACTCACAAACCACAAAGGTTCGACATTCTGAGGATCATCTGGTCTTTATATTACATTTTAGGTGTATTTTTATTATTAATTATTAATATAAAGTTAGGAAAACCAAAATGCAATAAACGCAATCCGCAACAACAAAAACATTTTTTGTGAGTTTTCTGTATATTCTTTATAGAGTGATACAATCTTGTGAACCTCCCCTTCACAGACAGTTCCAGTTGGTACAGAAAATACCGGGCTTTGTGATTGGTTGATCTGCACTGACTTTAGCTTTATGTGTTGTGTTTGACTTTCGGTCAGTACATTTATTTGTTTATTTCAATATACTTAGACCGTCTTACCACTTTATTGGTCTTTTAGTATTACTCTGTGTTCGTACCATCCATAAATCAATTGATGCGAGTGATTCACCAGACTCACAGTGTCTAACTTATCAGGTTTATCGCTAAGTGGGACAGCAGTGGCATAGCGTTCGCCCTGCAACCACAGGTTTGCCATGCAGTTCAAAACCTCACTCGGGCGTGTAATTTTGTTGTGTCCCTGGGCAAGACACTTAACCCATCCTGCCTATGAATGGATGTGTTTGTATGACTGTGTGATTGTGGTGGTCCACCGAGTGTGACTGGGAGTGAATGAATAATGCATTAAATAGTTTTTGACTGTCTAGAAAAGCACTATACAAGACAAATGTATTATTATAAGTGTCCTGAATTAATAAAAAAAATCTTGTAAATGTAATAGCCTAAATACTGATCCTGCTCTAAGATGTAAAGTATGTAATCTGTCATACCGTATTTTTCGGACTATAGGTCGCTCTTCTTCTGTTGCTGGAGCGGCACATACAGTAGCTGAGTTGTAAAAAGCCAAGCGCCCTCTGGTGGCTGAAAACGGTAATATTTACTCCAGTTAATGCCGGTGACATGAGAAATTTAATATTTAAGTCGCTTCTGAGTATAAGTCACAGGAGCCGCCAAACTATGAAAATAACCGCGTCCCTTCCCCATGGTCTCCACAGCAACATCAAATCAGGTGTTGTGAGTTAAAGGCTCTACAGACAGATCTACTTTACATCATAGAACACAGTCAGATATATAGTCAATTTGAAAAAAAATTAAAACATGTTCTTATTTTAGGAAACCTAGGGACTACACCTTTGAAATCTCGTTGCATTTCACATTACATTAGATATATCACATTCTCATTTTATTTAAGATAATGCATTTTCTAAAATCAATTAGACAAGCGATTGATTTGCACAGAACCTGCTAAAGCATGCCTCTACACCCAAATCCAGTGTTTTCTTGACTGGAGAGAAGAGGCATATGGTGCCTTAACTGTGATCAACAACAACCATTCTCCTTTGCTTTCACACTGTAATGTAGCAAGTCCATTACCAATATTTGGAGGGTAAGGGGACAATAAAAAGACATCAGTAGTTTTGAATAAATGTTTATTGGTTTATTGTTTGGGTGTTTGCAGTGTTGTATAGACCTGTAAAAGAAGATGTATAATATTAGTTTTTGTGTTTTGGAAATGTAATGTAAAAGTGTGTACTTACCTTTGTGTCTGCTTCTTAGGTGTTCCGGCTAAAAGAGTCCCCGGGGA
>JAVQKG010327226.1:0-27276 GCA_036025885.1 Hypseleotris bucephala | reverse complement strand
CCCCAAATCAATCCAGTTCGGCGTCTTTACTATATCTAAGTATCTGCAAAGTTTGAAGTTGATCCAGCAATTCGTTTTTTAGTTATCACGTTCACACGGCCAATCTGCGGACGCGGACGCTGCTGCGGACGCGGACGAACATGATTCCATTATATCGCCGAACGTGATTCTCGCGTTTCGCCGATATAATTAGCTAGTATACACATTGTTATAATGGGGCCATAGCTGCTATAAGACTGAATGACATGAACACATCACAAACACATTCTTCTAACCATCTCTAGACACTTGAAACTGTCGGCAGCCATAGATGTAGTTTGTTTATAGCCTGCTTTGTTTCACTATTCCATGTTGCCTCTTCTCAGTACCTTTTCTGTATCCTATTTTGGCTCGTCAAGGTCATCAGGATGCTATGAATCGTCACTGTGACGCGCACCCACATACACCAGTCCCCTCCATACTGCTGATGCTGCCTCAAATACAAACTGCACTTCGACTACGCATCGCTAGAGGTCCCTTCCAACACTAAACCCCGTGTTTCATAGTACCCTACGCTACTCCATCCTCCCTCCTTCTGGCTTCACTCTCACCTCTACCTCCCTGTTTCTACTCTCAAATGCTAGTAAAACACCGGTAGGTTAGCTCTAGTTAGTCTGTCAGCCAAATATACTAAGAGTCTTTGATTTAAATCCAGCCAAGTCCAGCCACGGAAGCGCCTTGTTGAGGTACGTGCATAACGGGATACAGTATTGACCATAGATCGGGGAATATGGCATGCATCTATCTGATAAACCCATCCATGCATTGTCAGCAGCGTACATTTCTTCATTTAGTTTATTGCTAGGATTATATGAATGAATTAGCTTGTAATTTGACGTGAATGGCTCGTTGTAGTCGCGTGCAGCAAATCATTTCCCGCTATGTGGCACGTCGTATCGTATTCATGATAAAAGCGCTTAAGATGTAGCATAATGTTAGGCCTATCGCATTCAGTGATATCGAGATTGTCTGATAACAACCGATAATCTGTATGTCATCGTTTTTTTCCATGCTTTTTTGTCATTTGGCTGCGCATCGAAGCGGCTAGCCATTGTAAAGGTGTAACTGTATCTATTATTATGTCATAGCGAGACCTGTCTTGTCTTTAGCTGTTGCTGTGGTGCTATATTTCACGATGCTAGCTTCATTTGGGATGTTAAGTACACAGAGGTCACAGAGGCTGCTGTCTGCCGGCTCATGCTTTGTAGTGAGAGTGTAAATATTAGATGGACCGGTGGTAAGCAGTGATGTGGAGGGTTGGAGGCTAAACCCAAAAGCTTTAACATGGGGACAAATCTAGCTGTATTTTACACGTCATATTTGTCCTTTTTACCCTTCTGTAAATAGTTATTACCTTGTATTCCAAGAACCGTTTGAAGGACTACGGGTCAATTAGGACAAAAAAAATAAATCACAACTTATTCAATCACAAGACCTACTCTAACAACAAAACAGGGACAATAAGGAATAAACCAGAAGTAAATTGACTAATACATGGTCCATACTTGCTCCATACTTGGTCCAAACTTGGTCCGACTGTGCCTAAAGACACCTGAGTACAAACAGCAGTACCTACCACAGTTTGAAAACCACTGACCTAGTCAATCCAAGTGTGCAGATGGCATATGGTCATATTTCCCAGATGAGTTGCTGTAGCCTCTCATCTTTGCTGAGTTGGGATGCACAACCCATCATCCAAAAATATGCATGTTTATCCCACCATTTTAGTAGACAAATATAGTACAAAAGTACTGTGCTCACAATCATGCTTTAATTTAGAGTGGATTGTTCCAAATACCAGCTGGATGTAATTTATATGGGTATTTTAAAGTGATCACACATTGGCCATTAAGGGCTGCATGCTCTCTATGCAAGGAGAATTGTATGTGCCTGGCAACATTCCTCCAGTATCTTTGAATGGAAAGATCACCCTCTGGTCCAGCAGAGGCCTTGTAAAAAAGCTTCCTCGCCTTTGGAATAATTGATGAATCATTACTGGATGTAAGGTGACCTCCAGGCTTTGTGGCTTAGGTGGTTGTAAATCAGGACAAATAAAGTGCAAGTAGAGCCAGCTTTATCTTCTATATGATAGTGGTTCCCAAACTTTAGTATAAGTACCACTAATGGTTTGTGGACTCTGTTCTGCTTCATCCTTGTTTAGTGCTATGGTTTAGATCTAGGTTAGTCCATGGCGTAAACATGGTTTAGAACTGGTTCTGAACTAGGTTAGTGACATCTGTCTCTAGTTTGGACATGATTTTACCTGGTTTAGTCCTAAATTAAACAGTAAAGTACTTCAAATGTTTTATTATGCAGCAATAGCTTGTTAATTCTTTATGCTATCATGTATTGGGGAAACAACTAGTTCAACTATAGTTACTATTTGAGAGACTCCAGACACTCAGTGAATCAACAGATCGAGATGAACAGATGAAGAACCATCTGATACTTTTTTCCACATTGCCATAAGACAATCAAATAATAAGAATACAGAATCAATCACTTAGACCAGACCTAACAAGTACATTTTCGCTCTGAGATTTACAAAGTTGAATTGACTAAAGCATTGTTCTATTAACTATTTTTCAGTCTGCACTCGGTCCTACAGGCTTGTAATCTCTACCTTGAGCACTTGCAATGAATTCCCAAAGGCAATAGCTGTGAAATGTCAGTGCCTTGAATTGCAAACCTCCAGAGCTGCACTGTTGTTGGGAAGATGCCATGTTACTGTGTGAAAGGTGGAATCTCTTGCCTGACTGTAGTCTCTTATATGTAACCAGATGCTTCAATGAGCCAATTTTCTCTTCTTTATCCACAAAGTCCAGTCACAGAGGTATCATTATTTCCCAAATGTAGGCAGTAGGAAAGCTGAGAGGAAGAGGGCGTACTGGGTAGAGAAAGACTAGGATAATTCAGTAGAAAGTGGGCCACCAGGGATATACCTGTGGCAAGATTAAACTTTACACCAGCAGCACTGAGCCAGCAGGGCCATTTGTTCTACCGGAAAGTGAAACTCATCCTCGCCTTTTATATCTTGAACACAGTGTACTCTCACTGCTGGCCATTTTATTTCAACAGTCAATGTAGTCTTCTGCTGAGCACCCCACCTGCTTCATGTTTTGTCAGGTGTGTCTTCTATCATCAACAATTAGGCCTACATTAAATTTAGCTTGATATGATAGCCTAGCCAATAGGCATAGGACACTAAAAACAAATGTATGGTCACGATTATCTTAGTCATAATAATTGTTATATTAATAAGATCACAATAATTTAAAAAAAGTCCTAGAAATGCTTGAATCTCAACAGTACATCTTATTGTAGGCTGAAACTAATATCACCTGAACTTACAGTATACTAAATAATAAATGATCTGTTCACCGTATAAAGTATAAAGGGCATTGAAGTCCCACAATAAATGTGTTGTCAATGTTTTCAGTTGACCCATCCCTACTGGCAAGCCAGACTAACCACTGCCTTCTCTAAAATATAGCAAAAGTTAGAATGGAATAGAAAAACTGACACTTGAAAGCAAGTAAAATGGTCAACCTAATAAAGAGGCCAGTGAGTATAATAAAGCATTTGAAGGGCTGGAACACATAATATGAGCCATGTGCATTGCTGTTGCTAGATTATGACCCTATGAGTTGTAAAGAGAGATAGCAGCGGGGTTTTCATAAGTAGGTATTAGGTTATAATCCTGATGTTGAGAGGAAGACGCAAACAGATTTACCAGTGACATACATCTTCTGTTTCTGCTGTGTCCAAAAATAAACACTTATCCAACCCAAAAAATGCACAACAAGACAACGCTCCGCTATACTCAGCAGTTTTTTATTAGTGGAAATTAGAACATCCTGATTGCAGCAATATTGTGCACAATTGGTCAACCTGACCTCTCTACTTTCATTGTGACTGGCCCCATTCAAGTGTCTGGCCTAGGCTTTTCTTTTTGTTAGTATGTGATGTCTAGGTAATTGTTTTAGCCTTATCTTAAATACCAGTATTCATTCAAATAACAAAGGGAACAAATGCTAAACAAATTCCATGTTGTAGCTTACATAACCACAGAACTATTACATCTACCCACTAATACAAAGATATACAGTATATTTAGATTTGCATATTAAATTTGCCACAGATTTAGTTTAAAACATGTATAAATCAAGTTTAAACCAGGACTAAAGTAAAGCAGATCTAACACCGGCCTTAACCAGGACGTAAACCAGGATTAAGTGGTGGTCTACATGTCAAATCCAAGCCCCCTATCAGAGCAGGAAACAAAGTACCACTAGAAATAACCTTTGTTCCACCAGTATTTCCTGTACCATAATTTCATTATTGCAATTTGCAGCCATATCACATAATAGTGCCAGCCTATTAGGAGCCCAGAGGGGTATCTTAGGTGTCTGCATACAACTGGGCATGATGTGCCTGAATTACTGCTTAGTGCATTGAGAAACCTGCATGTCCTGAGTATTGGCCTTTAATGAGTCCACAGTGCACTAACTAACCACTATGTGAGACAGATGGACTGATCACCACAGCCTCCCAACAAACAGCTACTGCACCAAACGCCGTGTGATTTTCACTTCTTTCTATGGTTTTCCATTGGCGGTCACATGACAGCTGACATCCACTGAGCTGCTTCTTTGACAAAAGCCAGTGACTTCCTTCTGTCATTCAAACTCGCATGTACTCAGAAAGACCTTTAGTCCGGATAGCACTCAAGGACAGAGACTGAGCAGCTTTGATTGATAAGGTAAAAAAAACTCTGTTAGACTAATTTGAATTGACTGGAAATATAATTTGCATTAGGTAAAGGAGAGGAGTGGCAGTTTTGTCATTTGAGATGCATTGAGTGACAATAATGCAATGTTTGGCACATAATGTTTGTTCCAGTTTCCTAGTTTTGGGCTGATGATAAGCATGTGAATCTGGCAGAGTAGATATTAGTACATAGTTTAGTAGTAAGTTATTGTGACTCAGTGTTACTTATTACTAAATATAACTGTTGTGTTATTTTTTTTTAACAAGAACAATGTCAAGTTTTTACATTTTTCAAGCACAATTGCACATTATATTCTCAATGTATGTGTATGTTTTGAATGAGATTTTAAATAGATTTTTTTTTCATCTTATGAAATTGAACTCTGAACAAGGACAGGACAGACTGTTTGTTACAGTTTGTGGCATGTAGCTTGTATCATGGGTCTGTAATGATTGTTTGAGGGGGCTGAGTCCAAGGCTTTTCACGCATTACACAATCTCTTTTTCTATTGTTTACTGCTCAGTGCTTATCTACTTTAAAGCTACACACTAAAATATGACCTTTGTGGCTGAGTAGCGGGCAGCAGATTTTTTAGCCAATTTATTTTCGTTTTCTGGGTCATGTTTTCAGTGTAATTGCTTTTTCCGCTGTTATTTATCAACCGGATTCATTTCGGCCACAAAATTGCAGCAAAAGGGAGATTTTTCTCTAGGATTTGGTTAATGAGTAATGCCACGATTGTCTGGACACCACACACTCAAGGCTGTCTTTTTTCCACATAGACTCCAATTGTCATGACAGACAGCACAGCCAGGCTTTAGGTCACATGTGGATGCTACACTGTGATGAACTGAGAAGCTTTAGAATCCAGGTCAAGTCAGTTTGAAGTTGTCAGAAAATAGAAATGGATAATAAACAAATATTATTGTCAGCACATTAAAATAATGTATAGACCAGACAGCTTAATCAAGTCATTGTGCTATGTCAAATTGGAAGGGGTAAAAACTATTGGACAGAGGTTAAACAACTTTAAAGACAATCAGTACAGTATTAAAATAGACTTAGATCAGTTTTGAAAAAAAAAAAAAAGATTACAACCAAATAGTAATAGATGGCATGTCAGTAGTACCTTCTTGATGGGTCATGTCTTAAATGATAAGGCTACCAGACCCATTGAGGTAATAAAGTTAATGGGTCTGAGTGGCCAGGATCGCAATTTGCATGTAAAAGTGAAGTTGATAAAAAGCCTTATGTTGCACTCTATATCTGCACCAGAGTGATGACAGTGTAGTGTTTTTGGGAAGGTCCTCAGCTACAGGAAGTTGGAAACAAAAGTAGCACGCAGCTGCAGAAGTGGTTGAGCAGATTGTATGAGAAGCTGGTGGAGCAAACAAGGGGCTGGCTTTTTGCTAATTTTCATTTGGCTGATTAATAAATTTAGCTTCTTAGCACATTTGGGTTCTCTAAGTGAATTAATTAAGTGGTTCATATTCTGAATGCCCGGGAAATTGCATGAGCCATTACCATTAATTTGCTTCATTAGGCCATTTTTGGATGACAAGAGCCATATCTGGAGCAACTGATGTGTGTTAATCTATTGGCTTCCACCTTGGCCTTTGATATGACTGCTATTTATGGTCCTCAAGAAATCAAGTAAACTTTAGAGATTAGATATTGAGCTAATTGAAAGCAGGGCTGTATTATAAAACCAAAAACCTAATAATATGTGTTTTTCACAGATTTTTGATGGCATATAGGTGGTTCAGTATTATTTAGATTTATCGGTTATTTGGTCAAGTTGCAAACCTAGTCTTAGCAAACAAACAATCAATTTCCCATAGATGGGCGTTTCCATGGAGGGGATGGCTGCTGGTTTGTTTATGTTAATTTCTGTAAAGCTCTTTGAGGCAGCTACTGGCCTTACAAATCAGTGTTAATTGTATTATAATTCAAAATAAATTACCAGCAATTGTTTAGTTCTCATGGATTTTACTTGAGAAAAAAGAGAAAAAGGCATCATAGTTTCACAATTTATGAAAGAAGCATATTACAAATAAAAAAAACTGTTGCTAGTGTGAAACAATGTCCCCAGTCCTAATTAAAAGTGAAGAGGTCAGTCACTCCTCCCATCTTTCAGGAACCTCTGGTCTCCCTCTCCAGACTAGTGAACACATCTGCACTGACATCCCCACGATACATTAGATAAAGCATCAGAAATAGTGACTTTGCTAACGGTGCATGAGGTACAGTGTGTACTTCTCAGAGAAAAAGGCAGCAAAGTCAGCAAAGATTTAAGTGGGAAAGCTGCGTTATAGCGTCGTGACTCGTGACTGAGGGAATATGATGGGGGAGGGGCCGGTGTGGAGGAGAGAGCCACGCTGTGATTGGTCGATGGCAGGGGTGGAGAGACGAAAAGGGGGAAATGGGAAGCATCTTTTTCACACTGAGGCCATTCTGTACCAAAAAAAGGATTCTTCTTGGCCACAACAGATATTTTAAATTGGTTTACAGCACAAAAACAGTTCCCCTATACAGAGAATGATGAGGAAACATAATGCAGTTTCAAAGAGGAATAGAGGATTAGTAAAACATGCAGGGCTCAAGGACAAACGTGACACAGATGTTTCAGCAACTATTGATTTGTTTAACAGACTGTGACCTGTCAGACATCATTCAAATTTTATTTACTCATCTGTGGACGTAATACTGACTTCACTAATCAATTCATGCATTGTAAAGGATTGGTTTAACAATTGAAAGGACAGCATTGCCACATTTGGATGTTCTGCTTTTTTCTTCAGGTCAAAACAAAATACAACAAAAGAACTTCTCAATCTAAACTCTTGAGACCAGTGACAGCTAACAGACCAAGTAACAGACTGACCAGCAAGGGCTTCAGATAAATGGCTGACAAGCAGATCAGGTAAGATCCCATCTATAGTAATAATATTTATGCAGTAGCTTTGCTTTTACGTATTCTTACATTAACTTGCATATATTCTGTGGATGTTTTTCTCTCCAGTTTGCCTGCCAAATTGATCAATGGGGGGATCGCTGGCCTAATTGGAGTGACCTGTGTGTTTCCCATTGACTTGGCTAAGACTCGTCTGCAGAACCAGCAGAATGGACAACGCCTTTACACCAGCATGTAGGAAACTCTAATGCTTTATTACAAACAGAGAAACAGGGAAAAATCATTTAAATTGATTAAATCAATAATATGCAACAGCATGCAACCTGAAACAATGTGCATTTAGAATATGTTTGCCAAATTATAATAATGTCTGCCTTAAATGGTGCGTCATTGTGCATTGAAAGACATATAAAATCTATGTTGTGTTTTATTGTATATTTTTTTAAGTTAATATGAGGGAGGACATACAGGAGCTTTATGGATATAGTGAAAGAGGACATGAAGTTAGTTGGTGTGACAGAAGAGATGCAGGGGAAAGGGTTAGTTTTAGACATTGCTATAGTGACTATTGACCAAAACAACAACAACAAAGAATGACTAAATATAACTTTTACCCAGTCACCCAGAAATGCTGTATTTGTCATATTGCTGTTGTACTTTCAGGTCAGACTGCCTTATCAAGACCATCCGGTCAGAGGGGTATTTTGGGATGTACAGAGGTTAGTAACTTCTCTTCTTTGTGTATGTATAAAATTGCTAGGTGTCTTACTTTACTGACTGTCTTACATACCCATCTTAAAACTCTGGGTGTAGTGATCTGTGTTCAATAGTGCAGGCAATTATCTGGAAAAATGCTCTGTGTAGACTGCCTCATTCATTGATTTTTTCTCATTTTTATCTTCTTTGTTCCTTTTCTTTTCCTTGTGGTCTCTCCTATTAACCCTCGTAGGAGCGGCGGTGAACTTAACACTAGTAACCCCAGAGAAAGCTATTAAACTGGCCGCCAATGACTTCTTCAGACATCACCTCTCCAAAGATGGGTAAGACATCAAGCGCTGACTGACATATATCCACTCTCCTCTGTCACAGGGTAATTAGGTCCAGTGTTTACTCACATGTAATCTGACACATGACGGTCTTCTTCAAAATCGATATTACTATATAAACTAGTTTTTAGTGTAATGTTAGCCATGAGCATAGAGGACCTCAGCATACCTAGTGCTAACTCTTTATAGTCTCCATAGATTAGCATGAAGGTTTCTGGGCCATCTACCTCCATCGCTATGGCTACAAGCTACAAGCTACATGCATGAATGATTGACTTGTCTGGCTCAGCTGCACATCCTGTGAATTATTAATCTACCCTTGTGGCTGACATGTTGATATGGAAGACAAAGATTAGCATCTCCAGTGCAGCTGGTGACAACTCGTTCTTTTCCAAGGACTGTGCAAATAAGGTTGTCTTGTTCTAACACAGCTTTCATCTAAAATTGTGTGTGTTTTGCAGAAAACTCACTCTGGTCAAAGAGATGCTGGCAGGGTGTGGGGCAGGTACATGCCAGGTGAGTGAGAGAGAGGCTGATCTAATGGCTTCTCCAATTCACCAGTAATTACTGCCTTAGGTCCTCAAATTATGCCTCATTTGTCTTTGCCTGCAGCTAGAACTAGCAATAACCACACAATTTGGTGAGAGAGTTAAAGAATATGGTTACTCATTACAGGCTGGCATGTTTTACAGATTTTGGTGAGTGGAAGTTTGGTTGCACAATTAATCACAATCAAACCGAAATTGCAGTTTTAATGGTTGCAATTAGCAAATCACAAAGGCTGCAAAATAATATCCTCTTCACAAAACAAAATATATGTAAAAACCTACTTATCTTGTAGGTTTAACCTTACCTTACCACTTAATTGTTTTTGTCTTCTTTCAGTGTTAACGTTTCCAGACAGAATATTTGTCATAAAAATTCCAATTACAAAATTTTTAGCCTTAAGTGACAGAGTTGTTAGCAGGGCAGTTGAGCATTTCTATGTGTAGTTTGCATGGCTGCTCTGTTGCCATGGATTCTCCTGGTACTTTCTGTCACTGATCAAAGACATTTTTAGCACAAGCTATTTACCTTGTGGATCATTACATTTTATCAAGGTGTAAAAATTTTAATTGCTTTTGGTGCGACAATTGTTCCATAACTGGTGATATTTTCCTGGCTAAACCCCATCTAAGGCCCATAGTTGCACAGGCTATAGTTAACTTCCAACAGAAATAACTGAAAGTAGCTGAATGAATGTTTCTCTTCAGCCTCAAAGTATCTGGAATAAACTTCAAAGATTCAAGACCCCTGATGGAATTTACATGTGGTGAATGCATAACAGTTTTTCTTAAATATGGCTATAATGCAGTTGTTAGTGGGAAATACTACACTACTACACACTACTAAGCCTTGTGTTCAGTCGAAAGGAGAGGCCGGTTGTCAATGAGGGCAACGGCTTCAAGACCCAGGAACGTGATTAGATTAAGTTCAGCAGACTTTGGATTAAGATTGTGGCCATCTCACTTATAATCCAGTTAACCAGTGACTACTGTGTGGATTACACAAGAAGTTGAGAGTTGACATTTAGCTAATGAATGCTAAGACAGAAGACACATACACTGTTTATCCATACTGACTGTAGGGCTATACTGCAATACTGAAGCAATCTCTTTCATGGATCTGTTTGCAATAGTAAACCTTCAATGTTTAGTTAATGTGTCAAATTATCAATGTTAATAATAATAATTGTTGTATGTTTTTCTAGGTTATTGTCACAACTCCTATGGAGATGTTGAAAATCCAGCTCCAAGATGCTGGGCGTATCGGTAAGAGGAAATTAACTGCAGATGACTATAAAGAATGGAATGACGTGGCTCAAATGTAGAAATACAGTGGCCTTGTGTGTCTGTTTTTGAAATAACAAAAGATTCTTATAGTTTCTTTTTGTTGCTATGTTGTTCACATACCACATTATTTTAGTATTAGTATCTAATTTCCTTCAGCTCAATGCAGTAATTAAAATGTTACTGACAAACCCAGCTCCTCTCTTCATTCACCACCAGCTGTTGTGTTATAAAGCAGTGGGGCAGCAAGATGTCTATTTGAGCTGATGCTCTATAACTTTATGCAAATATTGGCTTTTATTTTTTTACTTATAATAATAATACTGCTACCATAAGTTGTGTAGCTTTCCTAAACTGTAAACTAAACTAAATTGTGAAATGCAGCACCAAACCAAACAGAAAAAGAAGCATTATTACACTTGAATCAATTTTATTTTTTGTGTTTTGTAGCTGCTCAACGAAAACTGATGCCAGAGACGGTAGCACCGGGTACTGTGGAGACCAAGTCCCCGACAGCCATGCAGATTAGCAGAGAATTATTTAAAGAAAAGGGTATCGCTGGTCTATATAAGGGCCTTGGTGCCACATTGCTAAGGTATTTCAAAGTGTCTATCATTGCTCAATTTGCATCAAGAACCTTTTTTTAAGTTTTGTTGTTTTTATCCTTTCAGAGATGTGCCCTTCTCCATCATCTATTTCCCACTCTTTGCCAACCTTAATAATTTGGGTAAACGAGGCGCTGATGGACCTGCTCCTTTCTATGTATCCTTTGTATCTGGCTGCGTGGCGGGGAGCACGGCTGCAGTGGCTGTTAACCCAGTTGATGGTGAGTGCAGTAAATGTTTTTTAAGAGCTGCACCAGTCTCAGATGTTGTATTAAACTGAACGGTGTGTGTTTCAGTGGTAAAAACTCGTCTGCAGTCACTGACCCGAGGCAGCACAGAAGACACATACAGCGGAGTGGGAGACTGTATCAGGTGACCTTCATTATGTCTGCACCTCTGCTCTACACAAACACATGCATACAAACACACAACAGACAACACACACACATTTAAATGCACACACCACACATACACAAACACACACCAGAGACACACACCCCACACACAGACATTTACAAACAACACATACATCACACATACGCGCACAACACATAGCTACACATATACCACATACACACATACATGTAACTACTGCCTGTGTGCTTTCTTTAAATAATAGCCTTTATTTTCCTTACAGTAAAATCATGCGTAACGAGGGTCCAACAGCCTTCCTCAAAGGAGCCTACTGTCGAGCCTTGGTGATCGCTCCGCTGTTTGGCATCGCTCAGGTGGTCTACTTCCTGGGCGTGGGTGAATATATCCTCAGCTTCTTGCCTAAAAAAGACAAATAAGAAGCAGCTCCTTACTGCCTTCCCCTTCCATACTGCATTATGGTCAACTACAAGAGGATTCATCTCAACTTTATACTTGTAACTGGGTCAAGACTCAAGAAGTGACCATTTAGTCCATTTGATTTCTGTTGTATTGAATGTGGATATACTTTAGGAGGGAGCTTTTGTTTGCCAAGCTGCCTGGTGGCACACAACAATCCAGACGGCAGGCTTAGCAAGCTCTCTGGAAATGAAGCCACAATTATCAATCTTAAAGGAAGTTTGCTTTATGAAGATATGTTATTGTTTAAAAATTTTAATATTGATTGTCAACTATCACAGTAGCCCTTGGTTGCTGCAGTACTGCACACTTTACCTATTTATATCAAAGAGCATTAGGCTCAATGACCAGAAGTGATCTAGATAATACATTTTAACTATCATAGATGTACAAACCATACTGGAATATATGTATATTTAAAATTTTAAGATGTTAAATTTATTAGATTATCTACAGATCTATTTATTGAACCCCCCTGACCTTAAAGTCTTACAGAGCAAATGTGTCTTATTCAGACAGAGTACTGGGAATGTGTTGATGTGATACCAGCACACCCTCTTAGACCTATCCTTACAAGCCACATCCCTTACTGTAAGTGGTTGTAATAGACTCCGCCATTGAGCATTGAGCAGACTTTGATTGCCTTGGCTTTTTAGTAGTTCAGGTTCCATCTGATTTCAATGCTACCACAATGATTTGACTGTTTTGTCTCTCTGGAAGTATTCCCATAGCCTGTAACAACACGGATATACCATTTCCAGGCATTACAAAGATCAAAATTCTCAAGTATTACTGATTACAAAAGTTTGGTATATTATTGTGATACTTTTGGCCCTGTGTCATTCACTGATGTCCCAGCAGGGGTTATCTCTGATGAAAACTGCCTGCTGTGATATGACCGATTGAACTGAAGCCAATGTAAAGTTTATGTTCAAAAGCTCTGTCAGTTTTATACTCATCGTTGTGTAGTTGAAAGCACCTGCTGCCATTTCCCATTTGATCAAAGAGCGCGTACATATGTGGTGACAAACTCAGTGAGGCGACACTACAGTCAAACATTGTGAAGCTAATGCAACCTAGTTTTACTCTCTCATATTGTTTACAGTTTACACAATTTAATTTCATGAAACGTATCAGAACTTGAATCTAGTGGCAGGACCCAAAGAGCTAATCTAGACTTTTCTTTTTATCAGAAAATTGAACCAATGTGAAGTAAGTGTTTTATGAAATGACCAAACATCTTTATTTTGTTTGCTTTAAGCTGCTTTGTAAGGCAGTCCTGTTGTATCTCATTTATGCATCACAAAACTGAAGCCCTGCCATTGGTTTATCTCGTCGGGGATCAAGGTGACTTTGATGTGTATTGTCCAATCACATTCCTCCCTCACTCCCACACTTTAGAATCTCATTGGTCGTGTTGTCGTTGCACTGTAGATATCCAAAGCAAGTGTTGTTTTTTTATCATTTGTGGGAATGAGACCTATTTATCGACATTTATTTCTAGATAGGCAGTAAATGTATGTGTTGTTTTTCTGTGTCCACCTTAACTACATTGTACATATGCAGATGATATGAAGGATTTACATTTTGTTTTGAAGTTTTTGTTTGTTTTGTACATTTGATGGCTTATTTGCACACCTACCTCTCCACCCCCTCCAACTCTATCCATATTGTGGTGACTATATGTTATAGACGTGAGGACATAACAAATGAAGTAACGGTTAATGCAAGCATCCTTTTATGTTAAATGCAGTCAGTTTTATAGTATGCTAAAAGAAACACTAAAGTTAGCTGGTCATTTGGAGGTGCCATAGTTAGATACCAGGACCAAACGAAATATGAGATAGAATAAGCAAGTTCTACGCAAAGTAAAGCTTTAACACTACTCAATATTGAGAATAAAATGATCTAAAACATGGGCCAAGCCAGCAGGCAGTGTACATTTAAGACGAGACACTATAGAAAAAACATGATTCTTTTCAATTTTGATATTTTCGGCTACTTGTGCTTCCTCACAATAAAAATATAGAAAACGTCCAATGCAGACATTACGCTGGTTCTTTTGTCTATAGAATTTTACCTAAAAATGTAACTTTAACTTCAAACTGTACACGATAACCATTTTTCCATTTTAAAACTGTATTACAAAATTGACCTGTAGTCGTGTAGTGTCTCGTCCTAACATCTGTCCCTTTGAATGGGGCTTTTTTCATGAGCTAGCTGCAATATCATGACCAAGGAAACACATCTCCGCATTACATCTATCTCTATATGTCTAATATCTATGTCTTAAGGTGAAAGCCATAGGTCAGGAGGGACAATATAAAACTGCGAGAGACTGACTGGCACCTCCAAACCAGGACTACATTTGATGACAGCTGAGCCATAAGAAGTAAATGGCAAAAGTCCTGCCTGTTTAATCCAAGTGAGCTATAACTTTTGTGTATTTTTGACTTTGTAATTGCCAGTTCATCTCATTTATGCTGTTATTATTGTGATCATAATGCCTAATTTTGTGAGATTATTGCTATGATTTTGTGACTTTTTCTCATTTCCTTGTTCTGTATTTTGATTGACTCTTGAAAAGTGCTGTGGAAGTTGTTTTTGGGTCCAGCCGTACATTTGTGCTGACCGTGTGTATTTGGTTTTGTATGTGTGTGCGTGTCCGTGTTGTAGTTGATGTGTAGTTGGGTATTTTTCTGATTGTTGTACAATGCTCTCTTCTCTCTCCCTGTCCCTCTGTCAGAGTGCTGCTGCAGTTCAAATGACCTAAGTGTACACAGTATATACAATCAAAGGAAGCACAAGAGTTTTAGGCACAAGGAACCACTCAGCTCTAAATATTTTACTTAAGAGGTTCATGACTTTGAAAAACTATGCCCGGTGTTTTACTGCTGGCATTTATGTGAAGGTTGATGGAGATGGACATAAGAAGGTTTATCTGTGAAAAGGGCTGAGACAACAGGTCATTGATGGTGTCTTTCTGCAGTAACTCACAACATGTATCGCCTATACATACTCAAAGGAATCAGATATACAAGAATGTAACATAGATATTATAAGATGTATTATTATAGTAGAGTTTATTACATTTTAATTGAAATATTTGTGCTTTACACTCACTGAAAATATGAACCAGCTCACTGATATGCAATAAGTCACAAAACACACACTGCACTTAATGCACATCTAAACACATTGAACAGCACCTGTCCATCACAGTGTAATACAAAATAATGCAACTATAGGGACTTAGAGGCTTGTTGGACCTGAGCTCTCACCTTGTGTTCTCTTCCTCCAAGAGGAACGGTGCATTTAGCACTTTAAACAAGGGCCCCACCCTGCTGTCCTATCTAAAGAGTCAATATCTTAAGGATTTGGGGTGGGAGACACAGCTGTCTAATACATTGTTTACAATGCAATGGAAAAATATTGTGTTCTGTCACAGTTTGCTGTTCAATAAAGTCACTGTCCCGATCCTGGCTCCTGGAGTTTCTTTTCTTGAGAGTTACACACATCACAGTTGTGCTGTCAAGGTCTAGTACTCTTGTGACAAAGTACAAAAGAACTGCCATGGCTTCTTTCATCTCTAATCGTGCTGAGAATGGTGAGTTTGTGTTTGTGAGAAACAGACGGAGACTGGCGCTCCTCGGGGCACACACTGTAGTGTTATAGCCGACTCTAGCCACAAGGTGTCAGTGTCGGGCCGCAGTCCACGGCTGAGTATGTGGGAGTGAAGTGTGCTGTAGCCACTACAGGTGAGCTGTGCACGAGCTCGGGCTGTGTGGCGCTAATCACGCGCTCAGTGTCAGCGCCTGTCTACCTGTTTTACCGCATGTCAGTGTATGATAGGCCATAGATCAACACAAACACACCTCCACACACCTCCCTCTAACCATTGTGCTTTCTGACACAGATGACGTGCACATTATTTATAAGGGCATGATAAGGATATGTAAATGTGGTTAAAGTGGATTTGCCCCTAAGGTGCCCGGATAAGTCTCAGATGGGCACTGAATGTTTCAGCAGAAATGCTGTTGTGACAGAGGTTTATTTATTATTAATCTGCTGCTCTTTGTTATGAATCCAGCATTACCCTTTATAGCATTAGGTCCTGGGTGCTATTTTGCAGCCCCTGCAGCATAATTGCATCACACCACCTTCATATAACCCTGCTCTCTAACACACACAGAACCAGAGATCTATACATCTGTCTTTGTATTCAGATCTGATTTCAGTGGCATCACATTTCACTCTGCATTTTGTGTCTCTTGAAGAGGCTCCAGACAATCTACTCCAGTGTTTACACACAGCACACATTAGTGAAAGGCTCAGTTTACCACAATGACAGGACTTTGAAAAATAGAAATGAGCATCAGTGTTCTTTTATGCAGTCACTTAAGCTTCCACCACAAACTATTATTAGCCCTTTCTGCTTTTCAGCGAAAGGACTCAGGAGGTAGAGGTGGTGTAAGTGATGGAGGCAGGACAAATGAAGAGGTGGAGACAGTAGGGCCATTGACACAAGGAGCTGGAGAAACAGGAGTGCTGCCGCTGATGTGTGTATATAGGTCACTAAATCAATGTGAATCAGGTTTTTGAAGGAGGGAGAGAGGGGGGTATTTATAGATACCATTGGAGACAGATGCATCAGTGACAGGCACAACGATGCTGGGGGCGCGGGAGGGGAAATCTGGGAATAAGCGCCGGTTAAATGAGTCTTTGGAGATTTCTTCGAACAAATGCATGGCCAAAGATTCTCAATACAAAACAACACAGGGAGGAGTGCAAAACTAAATATAATCAGATGGAAATTACTGAGCACATGACTTTCTCAGCTCTATTGACAAAATGCAGGTGGAACGTTAGTTGGTTTTATACAGTATACATCTATACAGTGCAGCTCAACACATTTCCCATTGAACTGTGATCTGTGATATCAGCAAGGCACATAATTGAATAGAATATTAGCCTGCATATTTATCGCTACACAGCTCCTCAACAAGGGCCACTAGAAACACTATGAAATCTAATAAAACATGACAGATGAGAAAAGATGCTTTGTAGTAAATCCACAAGGTCAAATGCCATTGGTTGTAATAGCTTTTCACTGATGCTGTTTATATGTTTTTTGTCCAATCATGCAATATAGAGATATCCTTCAAATGGCCCAATTCGATGACTTACTTGTTTTGACAATGAGAATGGCTTTTTCAATTTGTTTTATAATGTCCATGTCTGAGTGTACCAGCAAGAACTTTTCATCCTAAATTGGAATTTCCCCCAGCAAGAAGTAAAATAATTGAAGAAATTGTTTTAAATTGCCTTTCGACCGACTGTCTCTACTAGGACTAAGTCAAGGTCACGGACAAATTGTTCCTTTTCCACTTACTGCCTGTGTTCATTGAGAGACAACTAGAATACAGAGTGGTAAAATAATCAACATCGCCTTTGTGCATGTCATTTGGACCATATTTGCATAGCAGCCACCTTCACCTTGCATCAAAAACCTGCTCGAGGTTACACTCAATTACTCTCAGAGAGCTCTTAATCTCTGGCCTCTGCCTAATAATAATGTGCTCAATTGCCTCATAGTAATGCAATCTGACCAGCTTTGGTAAAGAACATATAGATAGTGTATGTACATGATAAGGGCAGGGCTTAATGTAAACTATTTTGCCTACTGGCCACCCGGGCTAATGTAAATTAAAAGTTACAAGCCTTTTTGGAGTTTTTCTAGCCTCAATTTAAATGTTAAAATTAATTCAAGTGCAGGGTACGTTAGACAATTTACAATTAAATTTTGGTAGTTGACAATTTACTTTACAACAGCCACTGAATATGAAGACCATAGATTTTTAAAGTCCAGACATATTACAGCAGATAGTCTGGCCAAAAGTAGTTTTTACATTTGTGAAAAATCTGACCAGACAAAGTCCCCCAAAAGTCTAAACCAGGAAAAACAGGACTAAACCAGAACTACTAATAAAAATAGTCATCATTGTTTCCCAGGACTAACCTATTGGTCTAAAGTCTATGTCCTCCATGTTATTTTGATTCCTGCTGATATTAAAACAGAGTTGTAGCCTAATTGACTTTTATACAGTGTGTCACTAAGACTGCATATTTGATTAATCAAAGCGAGATTCAAAAGTGCAGCCGAGTGTTGTTTAAGTAATTGGAGGGAGAAGAGCAGGTCCACTTTGAAGTTCAATTTTACACAATATGACCACAGCAGGTTAACATGTTTTAGCAAGGCTGGATGGTGCTTAACATGTGAAGGTGCTTAACATGTCCACCACATATCCTTCACAGTTTTATTTCTGTGTGGGCTGCTTCGTCTTTTCCATTTCATAAAGCTATAACATTTAAGATTTTGATAAAGATAGAAAAGGATCTTGGCACCAACACTGAACTGCATTAAGAATCAAGGATGCAGAAGTGTGCATGAATATGAATACTGTTACTAATAGAAAATCTTAATGTTGACAGACAGCCAACCACCCACCCACACAATCTAAGATTATTTCATGAGTATATAACTTTTTTTTATTAAAGTTTACAAGATCAAAAAGTCATAAAATGATGATTATTATGAAGTAATAAAGCCAAAAGCAACCAAAGTACCAGAAGTGAAAGAGGCAAATTATTGTTTTATTAGGCAACAGTTTGGGTCCCTATTCAGCCGGTCCTAAAACTGGATAAATCTGATTTTGGCAACTGGAAGAGAGACTCAAAGTGAAGAAACATAACATAAGATACACAGGGAGACAGTCACAAAAATCTTCCATTGTCAATTTTCTTAAGTAGACCAGTCCAACTAAATGATGCACATTCAACTCACAAAGACACAACAAATTATTATACTATTGCAAATTAATCCCCACATAGACTGTATTGGACACTTCTTAAACTGTATCAACGTGAAATAGTCCATTGGAGTTTAAAACACATATGTCTAGTTTAACTGATTTACTTTTTTGTGTGAATGTTAGGCCTACACTTTTTTCAGTGCATGATGTACCCCACCAAACGCCCATAGTTGCTGTCAGTCTCTAACTACCCCTAGTGAATAAAGAGCCATAATTGTATCCCATAGCCTCCATTGGTTTATTGACGATTCTTAAGACTAGAGGACTAAACCAAAAGTAAACATGGGGCAAACTATTCAAAGCCAAGACTAAGCCAGGTTTAATGACCAGGTATCCTTAGCCAGGTTTTGAGCCACCATACAAAGTGATATAGGCTACAGTATGCAACAACACAGGCAGGTGGTAAACCGCCACTTTTCCAAACAGCTGCAAAAGTCACTTGTGCCCGTCGTCGTGCCCTCTGAGCCGCTGTGGTTATCGTCAGAGAAAGAGAGACGAGGAGGATAGGAGTGAGCGAGGGAGGGGAGCGCGAGTGTGGCACAGTGGTTCGCCCAGTAGCCTACCTATCCGCTGCACGCTCCGGAGCAGAGAGGAGAGGCAGCCGAGAGCCGCCAATAACCATAAACAGCTACTACTACGCACGAGGAGTAGCCACAACACGACCACGCCATCATCGCCTCGGAGTCAACTCAGCCATGTATCTCAACAGGGAAGAGGATAACAGCAAAGGTAAGACTCAAAGACACAACTGCAGTGCTGCCACTCTTTTTTTGAGAGACAGTTTCAAGGTGTTCCATGCGTGACCCACTGTTCCCCACCTGCTGGTGTATTTATGTGCTGTAGCCTATAGGACCATTCCCTCAGACTTCACGTCCATGCACGCACGCACGGACCTGTGGTGTGTTGAAAAGTGTGGGCTGTCATTATGTAATATCATTGCAGTTAATTGCCAGTTAGGAGGACGCGCGTATCATGAGCCCTATTCTGCAGCAGCGTTATTTTTACTTTCCCGCTGTCAGTGCTTGCATTGTGAACCCGTTGTGGATAGCCTACTTTTGCATGCATTTTTCTGGGGATTTTTTTTTTGGGGGGCATGTCTACTTATAAGGGGCAACATAAGACAAGGTCAAAGCCTGTAGCTGTGCAAGAAACCTGGCTTTTCGTCTTGCAGAAATTACTATGGTGGGAGATAATTGTACAACAGAAAGATGCAAGGGAATGGGAACCAGTGGGAGGCATATTTAAGTTCCCACGTGTTTTTAGACGTGATTTCTTCTCGTTTCGGCTGCACGATGACACACTCGCTCCGGTGTCCCCTGTTGCTGCTACGATACACAAACAAAAAGTCTCATGGGCGCGGAGCTAATGCTAATTATGCATCAAAATCTTTAGGTACGGGGCGAAAAACACCTGCTGCTTTTACCCAGCTCCGGGGAAGACACGCGGGGGTGGAAGGAGGAGGGAGGCGCGGGCGGGGGAGACGTAAAAGAGCAAAAGCCAGTGTGGGAGGAGCCAGTTTTGTTCATTTCCCAGTGATGTGTGAGATAATATGATCTCACCACACGCACAGGAGAAAACATGGCACTGTAGCCTACTGTGGGGATGTAGTCAGGGTGGTGCCAAAACCAAACAATAGCTACTACACCCATTTCTTAAAATTCATTTGATTTTGAAGACCATAGCCCAAAAAGGGGTTCCTATGTTGAAGTCAGGCCTGTGTATAAATTTCACAGATGATGAATTTGTCCCAGGGGACTCCCAAGCTGTGCAGTGCTCTAAAGGGAACACACTGCTGACCTCTACATAAAAAGACCAGTAAAAATTACCTGGAAATAAATCAAAATGAAATGTGATTATTAAGGATAGGCTAGATGATAACAGACCGACAACAAGCTTAGCTACATTTATGCTGGTGCCAGACGTGGTACAGTAGACTAAAACAAATGCAATGTCACAAAAGCTAAATAGATTTCTGTAATTCTTGATTTTGTGGCCTAATTGTAAGTAACTAATTGTAGATTGTGTAAAACCATAGAATGCAGTTTGTTTTCCACAAATGTTCACAATACAGCCCTTTATTCTTCTGGGGCTGGACTGCGTGATAAATCTTGCCTGAAATTTGTGACAGTGTTTTGCCATTGGCCAGTATGCATTGTTTTGGATGAATGGTTCAGACCCCTGGAGCTGCTGGACAATGGGGAGTGCAGACAGTGCGTGTGTACAGTGGACCTTGAAATAGAGGACCCAAAGAGGATGTCCTTCAGATTTAGGTGGGCGGTTTGAAAATATTATGAGTGAAAGATTGTGAATGACAAAAATTATACTTAAATACTTACGTTCAATATTGGCATCGATTCACAGGGTACCTTAGGATATGAAACACGATAGATGAAGCACAATACCGATACAATACCACTATTCACCGATTAGGCATAACATTATGACCACTGGCTGTCAAAGTGAAAAACACAGATTATCTTATCATGAGAACTGTTAGTTGTGGAAAGATTAGGTTGCAACTTACAAGTGACAACTTTGCTGTCAATACTCATGTGTTATAAGCAATATAAATGGCATTTCAAGTGTAGGGATTTAACTGGATCAGAGCTAAATTTTGAGGGGTGTTGCTTGTCTGTTAAGTATCTATCAAAAGTGTCCAAAGAAAGGGACAGTGGTGAACCAGCAAAAAGTTTCAAGCAGGTGAGTGAGGTTTGGTCGGCCCAATGAAATGCATAATGTTATGCCTGATCAATGTACGTCAGGTCTATTTCAAACAATTTAACATATTGTACAGAGAAGGTCATGCATAACACCCACTAGCTGCTGTTCTGGTCTTTACATCTTTATAGGGTTGACCAGGCACGGTTTGGTCATTGACTTTGTTGATTGTGTAAGTGATTTCCGGAGGAACAGTAGAGGACGTAGATGAGTGGCTGACTAATTACCCAACACTATTACCTCAGATGTTTGGACAATACACTACTACACGACTCAAGTGACACTGATGAACAATGACTTTACGCGCCACTGTCACCGAGATAGCATTTGGACTGTACAGTTGTGCTGCTGCTAGTATGCCTCTGTGTAGACAATCTTTAGCCATGGGTTTTTACAGTGTCTTCCATTGTGACATAGGCCCAATACCATGGCTTCTAGTTTCTTCACTTGATGTAGCTCCACAAAAGTGATCTCAACATTACTGTGTGTCTGGGATTAGCATGGAGATACAGAAAGATGTGAGTAGCTTACAATCTCTGATGAAAGGGTGGGAAAAACTATGTGTCGTTCAGAAATGTACAGAATGCACGTGGATTAAGGCATCAACCATAACTAAAGATGTTTATGCTCACTTTTATTTTGTAAACTGTGGAAAATTAAGCTGACAAATAGCATACATCAAAATGCCAATTACCAAACATGTCTTGAACCCACTAAAACATTTGAATTACACTGAACCAGATTTTTCCTAGATGAAACTGTTCCACTTTTTCTTGACAGATAAATGCTAGTCTCAGTGACATACTAGTACTGGCCCTGTGGTAAAACCTATGCTTGCTTGTACAATATATAAGGTCTATACTATTAATCCTCACAGTTGATTGACACAGCGTTAATTGATTTAGGAAAGTGGGTGTTCCTTTCTGACAGGTGTTTCCTTGCTGCACTAGTACTGTGGCCTTTAAATTCAAACAGCGTCTCAAGGTGGAGTGTCCGGGGGAGAGGGAAAGGGCTGGTAGCGCCGTATTGATTATGATCTCAGAGGATTAAAGCAGCAGCGGGGCAGACAGGTTGGTCATATGTTAGGCAGACTACCAACGAAACTGCAGGCCACTGTCAAATAAACACTTAAAATGTGTCTGATCAATACTGCGCTTAAGGGGAAGAGAGTAAGCAGGAGTAGACAGGGGAAAGGGTTATGGGTAATGTTGCCACTAATAAATATAAAACCCAGCTAAGAACATTATAGACAGCATTTAGAGACTCTCGTTTTTTGCCCGCTTGTGAGCTCAAATATCTAAGCAGCCTATCATATCACATCATACCAAATCACAAAAAGTCAAGGATATTTGACTTTCACAGAAATTAATGTGAAAGTAAAGTTGGTTTGTTTAGACCTTCACACAAAAATACTGAATTACTATCAATCACTTTGACACTTTTTCTATTTTCCACAAACTTCACCTAAAGTCAAATTTCCCTTACCAGTTGTTACATTAAGGCCATATCTGAACCAAGATCAGAAAGTATAAAACAGGTGGGCTACATGATCTACCTAATTGAAAAGTGGCCAGACTGTATAAGCATCCAACAGAGTATGATTAATAGTTTGACATGACCTATTGCTAAAATATAATATACATTATTACATGCAGCGCCTTAGAAAACAGTAGTAGGTAATTTATCCTTAATGAAAAGTGGACTAGTGATTGTTTACATTGTTCTAGGTTTTGATTTGCTTTATATCTATGTCATGGGAACACAATTAGTGGATTAGTTAAATGACTGATTGGCTCCCCGCAGTTTCCTTGTGCCTTAATGACTTATAATTGGAAGTTGGGCTTTGCGGCTCATGTTTCTTTTCGAGCGTCACTAAGAAGCGAGAGAAAAAACGTGCCAGACATGTGCTATTGTCACTTCATACATAAATAGAAGATGGTGCCTATACTTGAGAATCTACACACCATGACAATTAATTTCTCTGCACTTGTACTTTTTAGTTGAGTTGCACAATGCTATCACACAAAGCAAAGAGATATTGTTAGTTTCTAACAAGGGTTGACAATGACTCACAATATTGAATTTCCTTTTGGAGATAGATGCTTAACTGAATGGAGTTTTTGAATAGAGTCACATGTATACTCAGTCAGCCTCTTGTTTGGTGGTACAAAGGTAAGATTGTAGTAGATAATAGTAAACAAATTTAGTACAGTAACTGTCCACATTATTGGGTACTAGACCCATTTACCTGCTTGAGAGTTCAAATACTTTATAAACCTATGGATCAAGCCAATTCCATTTTGCGATGCATATACATTCTCAGCAACCTGTAAGTTCTAACGAAGTATCAGATTGACTTACTGTATGAAGGATTTCCAGTGAGTGGCAGTTTTGTGGCAGATGCCTTGATGTTGATGCCAGGGGTTAATCAAATGAGACTGAGGAAATATAACGGCAACATTAGCTCAGATAGCCACTCGTAGGCCCTCTATGAACACCCAAAATGACAAAACTTAGTAAAACAAGGGCTACAAGACTTAAAGGTCTGCCTAATAAAGTGGCCAGTGACTGTAGATTTCCTTTCCTTTTAGAGTTCGGAGAGTTTTGTAAGATACATGAAGCTGATGCTGCAGTAATGTTAAATTTACAATACATTTTTTCTTTCTTCATAAATTCAAAAGGTTTCCTGTTTTGGTCTTAGGGGGTCAGTAAAAGAAGAGCAGACTTGTCTATTGACGAGTGTTTTAATAAATTGACATAAGAGATTTGTTGGCAGGAGCCCTCATTGATCGAGTATTCAGGCACAGGTTGGATTAGATCTTCTGAGAGGGAACCTGTGGTCCAGTAAGCTCATGTATTATTCATGTAATCAGTCTAGTCTGAGAAATGACAACAACTTAATGGTCTTTCTGGACATTTCCCCTGATCCATGGCCCAGACCTGCACTACATAGTTACAATGGAATAAATATAGCTTTACTAGTGTTTTTGAGTCTTATTTTAGTTCTTGTTTAGTACTGGTTTAGCTGGTTATTTTTTGTGTTTGTTGACCTGTAGCTATGAGGTGCCATGTGGGACAAAATTCAGAACATGGTCCCACACACCACATCTACAGTCTCACACATCACTACTAAGGTCTTACACACTACATATAAGGTCTCATCAACAACTACATGTGTCTCATACACTTCATCAACAGTCACACACTGAATTTAGTCCCTTACGGCACCTCATAGCTCAGTCTTGGTTTAGACCTGGCTTAGTTCTGGTTCGGTCTTGATTAACCTTGGTTGTATCCTGCTTAAAATTGCATTCACTACTGCATGAATATTATCCAATACACCTACAGCATTGTGCATTTTCTTTATGATATCATGCAGTCTCTAGCCTCATCCATCTTATTGCTGACAGTTTGATGCCCCTCTGCTGATGTGGTTCTTAGTCCACAAACACTCTTGTGCATACAGAGACAAAGTGCCCTAAATTTATGTGATGTATGGGCCTGTATGCCTTCAGCTTCACACTCTATCTGTGCTCCGAATATGATGTATAGTGTGACTGGCCAGTTAGCTGTTGATTTAAGTTGAAACTGAGGTTTTAGAGTCCACAGGGCTGCAATCCAAGGATAACAGCAGAGCCACCAATCTCACTGATTTAGGCCTAGCATGGGAACCTGCTGTCAGAGCTAAGGTGTAGTATGTGTGGCCTTTTAGGTAAGACTGACACTTAAAAGGTAATGCAACAAAATAGCTATGCACCTTGATCAGGTACGTATGCCTTTTTAAAAGCAATAAAATAAAATAAAACAAATGAATAAATAATTAAATTACTTTACTTACTTTAGATCTTCTTTAGATCTCCATCTTTAACATCCCAACTAAAAACAAGTTTTGTTTTTTCCACCATCTGTAAGGTTGATGGTTTAATCCTGTCCTGTTCATACCGCTGTTGCCCTTGACCATGTGTGAATGTGTTTTTATATTCATTGTGTGTTCACTGCTTCATTCTCCATCAGTCTGCCCCAGAGCAACTGTGGCTACAAAGGTAGTTTACCACCACCAGTTGTGACTGTCTTGAAAAATGCTACATAACTCTGATTCTTTATTCTATTCTATATTAACTATTATTAGCATTACCATTGTTAACCCAAAATTGAAAACATTCAGGTGTAGTTTGTATGTATTTTTCTGCCAAACATCTTTGCCGAGACACTGTTTCCAAGCCTATAATTTATAAGTGAACCAAATATGTTGGCCTTAAACACGTTAAACACGCAGTGTTTTGATTAGAGCCTTCACAACCAGTTTGAAGATAAAGATGTTTTTCACTGGAGACAAATTGCTTCTGAATAAAAGTGCCTTCATTATGCTCTGAGTTTTGACACTCCTCCATAATTCTACATGGGCAGCATATGACAATTCATGCATCAAAGGCTTTTACCACTAAGGAAATGAAAATTTGTGAACAGGGCAAATTTGGACTGTGTATTTAACATGCCGTGAAGTGTAGTGTCAGCACATGGCGGCCGATGTCAAACTTCTTTGTTATTTTTTGCTCTGCAAAAATTGGTGGTGCACTGTTCCTTCATGGCTGTTTTATTAATGCACACTGGGAAATTATATTGGGAATTACCCTGTCAGTCTTGCAGTGTTCAGTCTTGAAGAAAAGGGGGTTTGTCTGAGAACATGTTGTACCATCAGATATCTTAATCAATCATACAAGTCATTCATTTATAGAGTCACACGTGCACCCTATACCCTGTCAATTTATTTTAAGAAAAATCTAGTTCTAAGAAGTAATTTGCAATTCAACTTGTAGTCCTGCTCTGATCAGGGGTTGGATTTGTTGTGTGGACCTCTGCTTAGCTTGAATTAGGCATAGTATAATCCTGGTTTAGATCCAGATAAGGTCTGGCTTAATACTTGATAAGACTGGGTTTAGACCATGTCTCGACATGGTTTAGCTCGCAAAGCCACATATTTTTAGTCCCTGAACCCAAGGAAAAGTAAACTTCTTTCAGTAATCTTCAATGTCCTCACAACTTAATGTAACTGAGTGACTGGTGCCATCCTGTAAGGAGGAGCATGTGTCTAATTGAGTTACACTAATGCAACTTTCTTTTACATCTTATACATAAAAGATGTCTCATGTGAGTTTGCAGCTGTGCAATTACAATGCAAATGCAGGTTACACAGTGTTGCGTCTACATTGGTTATAATACACAGTTGTCAATCACCTGTTCTTGCTCAAATAAACCATCTGTCTGGAACAAATGGCAGTTTGCACTGTACAAGATGCAGTGCAAATACCAGATTTGAAAAAGAATGGGAGTGAAAGATAAAATACTTAGACCAGATATAGCATCTATCAGTCAGAGACCATGCCCAATGCTCTTCCTCATGCAACAATATCTATTTATCCTTGCTTGGGACTTGCAAATGAAAAGACTTACTTGTGATCACCTGTGGCTAGAAAAAAAATTTGGTTAAACTTTACATTACGGCACGGTAATAATATGGTAATAGCATGGTAATAAGGTAGTAACAAATACTTAATAACCTCGTAATTGTGTGTAATTACAATTCAATTTCTATGGAATTACCCAGTTTTTTTTATATAATTACATGGAAATATGAACCAGAATATACAAAG